>CM037855.1:43395387-43419560 GCA_021234595.1 Delia radicum | reverse complement strand
CTTAAATTGTGGTCTTACTAGTGGAGACATAATTCACTTCTTACGGCAAAATGCATTGTTTTCAAAAACCGCGGTTCAAAAATCGGTATTCAGAAGACTTTTTTTTTTTTAATTTTGTCAAAAAGATATGTTAAATAACATATATTTTTGACAAATCGTTCCCGGACATTAAACTTCCCCCGTCCATTACCACCAAGTCCAGATTCGAACCCTCCCTCGCAGTTCGTCCGCCAACTCATTGCCATCCACCTTGCAGTGTACGGGTACCCAACACAGCCTCACTGTGAATGCCTCCATGAGCTCCTACATCGTGCGACCAGGCGCGAGAGCCACCGTGTAGTTGTCAGTGCTTTGAGCGCTGCCTGACTGTCGAGATAGATTGTCACCCTAGATCCCCCAACGATGTGGCCCAGTATCACTTCCGTCGCCCTCCAGATCGCTAGGATCTCCGCTTGGAAGACACTGCACTCATCTGGAGTCTGTATATGATCTTTTCACGTCAGTGTCAGCATATAAACACCGGCACCCGTGCCCGTGTCCATTTTGGACCCGTTTGTGAATACTGCCCACCCCTCGAACAGCACATTGGATCCACGCCAGAGATCCCTAATCGGAAGTCCACCGGAGGTGTTCCACCGAAGTCTAAGGTCAAGATCATATGATCCGATATTCCCTCGAGAATACTACCCTGATCAAGCAGTCCTACTTCGTACAGTATTTTTGTGTGATCATCCCTCCTATTTCTTACCAGCGCAGACTCGTAGAGCCTAAATAAGCTCCTAGCAGCCACACTCCTCACATAATGTTCAATTAGGGATAGATGCAGTATGATATCCAAGGCTGCCTGTGGAGTGCTTCTCCTCGCACCTGTAATACCAATAGATGCACTCCTTTGGGCCTTGTTGAGCATCTTCCTACATCTATCCACTCTCAATGCATCCCACCAGACAGTACATCCATAAGTAAGAATAGGTCTAACTACCGACGTGTAAATCCAGTTTACCATATCCGGTCTTAGTCCCCAATCTTACCGATAGAGTTTTGCATGTGTAGTAGGCATTTGTCCCCTTTTCATCCTTTCCTGAGTATTTCTCTTCCAAGACAATTTGCTGTCTAGGAAGCACCCCAAATACTTAGCACCGTCCGATAGAGTCAACCCGACGCCATCTAACACTGGCCTCCTAAACTCCTCTATTTTATACTTCCTGGTAAAAAGCACCAGTTCAGTCTTGTTGAGGTTTACACCCAGTCCCCTATTTCTTCGCCCATGCCGAGAGCCCGCCCAGCCTCAAATGCATAATCTCGCTGATCGTGGGTCAAAAATTTCCCCCTGACCAGCAGTACTATGTCAGCCGCGTAGGCAACGACTTTCCCACCCCTGGAATCAAATGTCCTTAGAATTCCGTTAACCGCTAGCAGCCACAGAAGAGGAGATAAAACTCTCCCCTGAGGCGTCCTCTGGTAACCCTTCTCCTTACGTTATGATCCGCCAGGCTCGAGTTGTTGATCCTGCTGCTAAGCATACGGACTATCCACTCAACCAGAAAGCCCATAACTCCCAGCCCCACCAGCGAATCCCTAATAGCCTCGATCCTAATGTTGTTAAAGGCCCCTTCTATATCCAGAAACGCAGCAAGAGTATACTCCTATACCTCAGGCCGTGCTCAATGTAGCCCACCACCTCGTGAAGCGCACTCTCAACTGATTACCTTTCAGGTAAGCGTGTTGACCGTTGCTGATGAGATGGGTATCAATTTTACTTCTAATATACAGATCTATCAGTCTCTCAAGTGTCTTCAGCAAAAATGAAGACAGACTTGATAGGTCTGTAATCGCCCGGTTTCGAGTGGCCCGCCCTACCAGCCTTGGGTATAAAAATTACCCTGACCTCTCTCCACCCCCTAGGCAGATGCCCCCCACTAAGACATTTCCTGTATATGTTCACCAGCAGAAATAGTGCATCGTCCGGGATGTTGCAGAGCATGGCCGGAAAAATACCGTCCGGACCCGGTGATTATATGGGTCGAAGTATTGACCGCCCATCCTAGCTTCTCCGTTGTGACTATTTCCTCGATGAGGGCGGACGTATTGTCCAATGTCACAGACATCCCGTCCCCTTGACAATCGTCCAGACATCCAATTTCCGTACACCCGGGGAAGTGCGCCTCCATAAGCAAAGGTAGGTAGTTAGTTAGTTTGATACCTATGTAATCTATAATTCAAAATCTTTCATATAGAAAAAGCATTTATATAGAAAATCGTTAAAATATATATAGCGATTGGTAAATAATAAAAACTACTTTTTTTTAACAATACTAAGATTACAAGTAACAATTTAAATGTAAATCAACAATTATTTCAAACTTTAAACAACAACAACTTCAGTGATCAAAAAACATCCAAGATCAACACTCTTTTGTTTTGTTTAAGTATGTCAACGGACCATAAATAGTAAAAAAATGTCATTATCTAAAAAATAAAACACCAGCATAACTACAACAACTATTAGATGCAATTTAAATCATACCGTATGGCGCGCGGTTTTACATTTTCAGAAATTAATTAACTTTTATCATCTCATTACAGCATATAACCCCCAACATGAGTATACATAGTCGTAGTTCTAGTGAAGTAGAAACCACGCCATATGGTGAAATTCTGCCAGTATTTTTTAAGGATTTTCGAAAGGATTTCGATTTTATAGATGTCAGAGAAAAAGTACGTGATATATTTGAAGATACCGAATACGATTACATAGCCAAGGAGGTAAACTATTAAATTAGAAATTGATTAGATAAAAGAAAACTAATTTTGCATATTTTTTAGACCGGAGATGCTCAAATATTACATTTATTATGGATATTGGAAAATAAATCAGATGAATTCGTTTTAAAATTTTTGGATTTAATATCTTACGATTATAAATGGATGTTGATAAAATTAATGCCCAGCTACATGATCATAATAATGTGACAACCACATATTTGGAAAATCTCAAACGTATGCAATTGGATTATCAAAAACATACAGATTTTAATGTTCATCGTACAAAACCAGTAAGTATTTAAATTTGGTTATTATATTTGTAGAACTTAAGTACTATTACCAACTAAACTTACACAGTTAATTCAAGACAATTGGGTATAAATAGGCAGTAAGTAATATATGAGTAATTTCAAAAATGTTCGACACTTGCTAAAACTAAAGGTCTTTAGAAATGATAGAAACGATGGACAGGGTTTGATAGACTTTACTTTTAAACTATGACATGCATTTTTAATTTGCTTAAACTTAAAACCGCCAAATTTTTTGAGCCGTTAAAGATAAATGATTACCGCGGATGGCTTAGCATGTTTAAGATCGGCTAAAACAACACAAACGGTTATTAAGTCATACAAACAAATTTTGAAAATATTAGCCTCAAAGTGTCGAAAATATTTGAAATTTCTCATATACAAGTTATTGTTAACTTTGCATTAATACAAATTGATGACTCATATTTTATATTTCTTTAAATTTTCTTTTAGTATATACAATTACGTTCAGCTTTACGTAAACTAAATCCAAAATATGGTTCAGCTAGTGTTATTCTATTGGGAGAATTGGGTAGTGGTAAGAAATGGCTTGCCCTAGATGTCTGCTCTGATTTTGCAGTTTTAAAACGAATGAACTTCAAAATATTCTGGATTGATTGCATTAGTTGTGTGACGCCTCAAGAAGATTATAATGCTTTAAAAACATTATGATCAAACTAAATCCTTCACATCCATTTGATGATTATAATATCAGTGGCACAATGTTACCCTTTCATATCTCTCGTTTAAAGGAACAAATTAAACATCAATTGGAATCTAAACACTTTTATGATTGCTTATTAGTTTTGGCCAATGTACAAAATGTTAAATGTCAAGAAGTTTTTAATCTGGGCTGTAAACGTTTGATTATAACGCGCAATAAAAAAGTTAGTGAATCATTGTCTACCAAACTCAATACACATCTTACCCTAGATGAAGGTTTAAATATGTCTGAATTTCATTTGTTACTTGATAAACATATTAATCATACAATTGGCGTAAGGATACTGGCAACTATGCTAGTGATATTTATCATATGAGTAACGGGGATCCGTATATGTTGAGTATAATAGCAAGAAACTTACAGGACAAAAAATCTAATTGGATTCAGTGGAAAAAAATTTGGACAATTTACAGTAAGTTTGAATTGAAGGGCTTATTGTAAAAGCTTGATAAGACCCATTTATTATTTTATGGATTTTCGCCGTTTTATACACATCCATTGATTAATATTGGATAGAACTCTTGCTTAAACACTTATTACAAGTACATATATTATAAATGTCCAGAAAAAGTAATAGTTTTTGCATTTTTTTTACCTTTAAAAAGCGAAAATAGACTTAAAATAAAATGTGCCTTATCCAGTTTTCAGAATAAGCCCTTCAATTGTATTTGAAACTGAAAGATGTAAAAATAATATGGTTTTATTTTATAACTGTATTTCTTATTTTAGAATACCCGATTATAAGTTATACGGGATATAGAAAATTCGTTAAAAATATTATCGCTGGATCAATTACAATTATATGCTACATTGCTATATTTCCATATTGTGCACGTATACCGGTTAAGGTAAGTCATTTTATTTTATGTATAACCAGAAAGAAGTCTTAATTCTACTGTTTACGGTAATTGGATAATACTGCAAACTATTTTAGAACCGTAACAAAATAAGCCTCTAACGATACTCATCTTGAAATCGACTGCATAAATTTTCTTTGCTAAGTATGGTAGATGGGATACATTGCCACTTTTTGTACAAGGAACTGTAATTTTTTAACCAATAGTTTTTTTACTAAAATTATTTTCAAATATAATATCTAGGGGAGTTGGTCTGAAATGGAAACACATCCTTTCCAGGCTTTTAAAAGACCGCACAAACGATTTTATTAAGTTGTTGAATATACAAATCTTACAGAAAGATAAAAGAACAAACTTATTTGCCAACTAATTCATTTGTTTTTACCAGCTAATTCACTTGTTAGTCACTGAGGGGTGAAGTGGGAAATTTGGGGGGAAGTGGTAATATCATAGAAGAATAACAATAGAGTATCGATTAGACACCAAGCTTCAACAAAAATTTGTGCAGATTACAAAGTTTTGGTAGCAGGGGAAAAACAAACAAAATTGAGTAAAATTTCCCTTTTTTTTGAGAGGATTCCCCTAATTTCAAAGCAAATTTTTCTGTTCTCTGAAATGATTTGCTTTCGAATCCAAGAAATAGAATTTAATTTAAAATTGAGAAGAATGATGAAAGTCTTGCCTTTTTAGAGATTTAAATTTAAAGTATATGTTTTGAAGTAGGATACTATAATTCCGTGCGATGGAATATACCGTCCTATTTTTGGATGTCAATTGAACATAGTTTATTGGCCTGTTAAGTTAATATCAAAACAAAGTTAAGCTGAATTTATCTGGGATTACTATAAGGTCGGTGGGGACGGAACATTGTATCATCTGCTCTGGTAATGATTTTCGAACATTTTAATGAAATCCTTATGGTTTTAGGCCGTAGTATGGGTATAAAATGAAGCAGAAGGGAATGGCAATGGAGTACTTATTCTGGCAGGCAGCCAATAAATCTAGCCAAAAGTTATTATAATATTGACTTCTAATTGATCTCTTATTTTGGCACAAAGTAAAATTATATTTAAAAATGTATAATAATTTTTTTTTTAGTTATTGTCTACGTTATGGAATATGGATTTAACTCAAGCTGAAGCCATTGTTAAAAAACTACATGATAATTCTTTTGTTAAAAGAGAAACACTAGATGACAATGATACCATTGTCTGCAGCCTTAAGTACGTGTATAGTTCGTATATTAAAAACTCGACTGAAATACAAAAACTTATCAATCCAATTGATCTACATCGTAAATTTTAGATTATTATCAGTAAGTTATGAGGATAAATAATTTAAATGCTTTGTACTTAAAACTTCTTTGTCCTCCTTTTATAGAGTTGAAGAGAATATAAATATACGCAAAGACGTCGATTTATATTATGGTAATCAACATGATTGTTACTTTTTCCGCTGCATTGGTTATCATATTTATGGTGCTAAATATAAAAGTTTATTTCCTAAACTTTATAAAGATTTTGGATTTTTGGGACAAAAATTACGTACAGTTGGACTGGCTAATACTTTGGCTGATTTACGTGATTATGAGACAGAAATTCAACAAGGTGATACAAGTGATTTACTCAAGAAATTAATAGCATTTTTGGCAAAGATTGAAGAGAAAATCTTACATGCCCCAGATTGTTGTTTACTGCAATATGCTCTCCTAGCTGAGCAGCCTGTAAGAGATTTGGCATTACAACAGATTGAAAAATTTCCTCATAGAGTATGGTTTACAGAAAGGTAAGAATTTAAATTAAAAATAAGTTCTCAGAATATGAGAATTTTTCTTTAGAGGTTGATAGCGATTTGTCGATTTATTACAAATGGTTCCAAATGGAAGAAATCGATTTTTTTTTTTTTGGATAAACTTAACCCGTGCGAAAATCGGCCGAAAATGGCCCATTTTGGAAAAAAAAGTGTATTATTATTAAAAATAATGATGACTACTTTCAGGAATGTGTTGATAGATCTATTTCGGGAATTTTCTAGGTTTCCATCATCAGAAACCCGTTCTGAAAGAAGTGACAATCCCATGCAAAACATCAAACATTCATATAAACTATTTTTCTCACTAAATGAGAACTTATATATGAGCTCGAAGTTAAAGATTATCACCGTTGATCAAAGAGAAATTGAAAAACTTTGTTTGTTATGTGCAAGGTCTGCCTTTGGTAGATATACAATAGACTTTTTTTTCTTCTTTTTATTTCACACTTGTTTTGTTTAAAAACAAGATTCATATGATGGGAACCTAGAAACATTCCTGAAAGTGGTCAATTAATAAATTAGACAAAAAGTCTATAGATTATTTGTTAGGACAATAAAGAATATTAGAGTATGGCCTCAGGTCGAAAACATAATTTTTATTTTTAATAAAATTATATCAAACTTGTTATTACAAAAGTTTTGGATAGTTTTCAGAAAAATGTCGCTTTAAAATTTAATTGTAATCGTAATTTTAAAATTCAGTTTATTGGGTTCTTTTTTGTCCCCCAAGCCACTAAGGGTAAACGTTTTTTAAGTGATATTTTTCGGAAAATTATGCCAACTTTGATAAAAAAACATTCAAATTTTGTTCAATTTTGGACAAAATAAGCAATTTTTTTTCTCTTTAATAACAATTAGGCTAGTTTAAAAAATCTATAAAAATAATTTTAAAAAAAGACGTATTTTGCATTTGTATCACATTTGTGGGTCATTTTGGATTCCAGGCTAAAGTGTGTTAATGATATGTCATGAAGTCAGAATTCCATATCTGAATAAATTAAGTATATTAAATAAATAAGCCCCTATTACTGAATGTCCAGGTTAAAATGTTTACAAACAGTTGAATTGAAAATTTGTATAGGAAACAACAACCAAATTGTGTCAGTTAGAGGGTGTTCACAATAAAGATGGCGATGAATTAAAATTGGCAATTGTCTTAAGTTCATTCATTCCAATTTTTTTTTTTTGTATCTTGTGCTCGAATGTGGAAAATAGTAAAAATGTATGTGGTTGTTTGAATTTGAATTTTTTAACGTCTTTTTCAGACAATGGCAATTACATACTATACTTAATAAGCAATTTTATTTAATTTTAATTGTGAAAGGCGTGGCAGAGAAGAATGAGTGTATTTTCTAAAAATCATAACTACATTTGTAAATTTCAATTTCTTAATCAGACTGCGCAGTTCTGGTATTGAACCTTCATTCAGTGACCCTGTTTTTTTTTTTTTTTTTTTGAATAATGTAATATTTGTTATGTTTTTATTTGTTCGATTGCGTCTATATGAATTTTCTGTGCAATTACTGACCGTGGTATAGATAAACTGATTTCTAATGCCACATGCACTCGCACTACACGTTAGACAGAGCGCTTTAGCCCACTGAGCTATCGTCAGCTGTCGAGTTTTGTTGTGATTAAAACTAGTTTTATTCAATGACTACAGTGTGTTTTTGTTCTTGCATAACATAATCTCAGAAGTACAACATCCAACAACACAACAGTTCTATTCTTAGAAACTTACCTCACTCTAATGTCCACTGTTTTCCCATATGTTGTAAGTGATGCCACATCTATGATATATTCTTTGTATATTCTATAGATGGCGCTTACGTAGTTAGGGAAGAATTGCCTTCGTCAGTGATCCTGTTTTTTTTTTTTTTTTTGAATAATGCAATATTGCAATCACTGACCGTGGTATAAACTGATTTCTAATGCCACATGCACTCGCATTACACGCTAGACAGAGCGCCATCGTCAGGTCGAGTTTGTTGTGATTAAAACTAGTTTTATTCAATACACGGTGTTTTTGTTCTTGCATACATAATCTCAGAAGTACTTGTTTTTCTAAGTTTCTCCTTTTCTTTGTTTGTAAACAAGAAAAAAAATGTTGATAAATTATGACAAAGCGCTTTCTCAAACATTATTTGAGAGTCTCTCTTTATTACTCTCTCGTATTACATTTTTAGTCAGAAATAAAATTGAGGCTAAATGAAATAAAAAATAATTTTTGTTCGAAATTTTGGGAATTTTTATTATTATAAAACTTTTTTCCAAAATGTGCCATTTTCGGACGAATTTTTGCGCGGGTTAAGTTTATACAACAAAATCGATTTCTTCTAGTTGGAACGATTTTTAATAAAACTGCGGGTGTAATGACAAATCTCTTTTAAATGACACCCTTATGTTTATTAATATTTTAATCTTTTCTTTCAGCGGTCAATTCCATCAACGCCGTTTTTTATTATAAGTCTTACAAAATACGCCAAACATATACGTATTTTAGAAAATGATATTTGTGTTGTAGTTCTATTCAACAATGATACATTTTTAGTGGATATTTCTTTATATTCCATTTGTGGTCCTATACAACTAATTGATGCTACTACAGCCGACATTATTGACATTAAAACTTTCAATAATAACAATCATTTATTAACACTGGATAAACTATGGTCATTTAAATTTGTGGAAAATTAAAGATGAGAAGAGACGTATGTTTGGCTCAACAACGTGACACTAAACCAAATTTTAATCCCCATCAATTTTATATGTCCCAATAATATTTCATCAAGGCCATTCAAACAAAACATTAATGATCGTATCAACAGTTTTAAACAAATTGTTGCTTTTTATTTGGAAAATCCCAACACAACAAATTGTATTCTACATGTGGGCATTAGACAATGGCAATATAATGGTGTTTCGATTGGAATTCAGAACTGGAAGAATTTGAACAAAAAACATTTAGTATACCAGTTAAGACGGATATCTTAAATATTCATAGTATTTGTAAAATAAAATGCATTACATGATTATGGATTACAATAATAATTCGTCATCAATGAAGGTGACATTTCTGAATGCACGCAATACTGCCAAAGAATATTTAAATTTTGATTTGGCCCAAAAATACCGAATTGCTATACTATGAAGTTATGATGACAACATAATACTTGTATTCACCCATACCATTGTATGTTTAAGCTTAAATTTTCATCATTCTTTGAGTGGTGAATTAGATGTTCTATATGAGAATCGTAATTACCGTATAAATTGTGCCAAATTATGTTTGAAAAATCATTATTTAATATTGGGCACTGAACGAGGTTTGCTAGTCTTCGATATGCGTGAACGTCTTGAAATACTACAAAGTATTGTCAGTGAAAATATTCGCTGTGTGGATAATTATGATCTGGATGATGAAGAGTATCAAACGATGATTGTATGCGGTATTATTACAATAAAAATATCTTATATCTTTTTGGCTTACGTAAGACCAACGATAATGGTTTAGTATGGGAGCATAGTTGTTTGCATAATGCTATGGAAAAGATTACCTTAGAAGAGCAAAAGAATACTAGATTTTTAGGGCATAAGCTATTTGATGTACGAACGATGATGAAACATTGTATGCAGTTGATTCGAAAAATAGGGTAAGTTTATATTTAAATTTAGTTTTAAAGTCAAGATTGTTAAGCAGTATTGCCACTTCTTGTGTAACTACACAAATTTAGTTTAATTTATTTCAATAAACCAACCGAGCCCTTCGGGCCATATTTAGTTGGTAGACCAACATTAACAATCAACTTCATTATGTCACTTAAAACTATAAACCTTAATATATATTTTCTAACAATATAAAACAGTTTGTATATAGCAAGTTTAACTTACAAAAAATAAGAAAAAGTTTAAAAGAATTATTAAAGAATAAAGAAATGTCATAAACTCACATGACGAAAAGTATTGCAGTTTAGAGAATTTTGAAATTTTTGAAAATTTTTGCACATCAAATATCATTTACAGAAGCATATTCTACAAGTTTAATTACGTGTAATCTTGACTTGCTTGTGTAGTGCAAGTGTAATTATGTGGATTGATTATTTTGATAAATTTTAAATTCTCATTATTTTTTTATTGAAAACTTTTTGAGATTTTGATGGCTATTTTAAATAAAAACTTTTAAAATTAGGTTAGACACTTAACATGTGTGTTATAAACGTTTAAAGGAATTTATCCGTTTAGAGAACGGCTGGGTTCTTTAAACATTTTTTTAGAAACCCCGTATATCCTAGGGACTGTTTTCAATCAAATTACCACTCTAATTTAAAGGACAATTTTTATGTACAAAACTTAAATATCATTAAGGAATTTTTATAAATAGAAAATCTGTTAAATTATGAGTAATTTCATTTCAATTTTCGTAAAGAAAAGCCTCTAGATTCCAAAACGTTTACCTATAGAAAAAACCTTTAAGATCTATACAATTTTTTTAGTAAACGATAAATATTCATGTCCTTTGGTTCCAATTTTCCAAAAGAAAAACATCAGGATTTTAGAACATAAAATTATTAATAATTTTTAATTACATGTGTAATTTTATTTTTTTAAACACTTGTTAAGGCTTAGAATGTCACGCTAAACAAGCCATATGAAGGGATTTAACTATGTACTTATTTCACCTCTACGTAGTAATTCCAAAAGTCATATTTTTAATTGATTTCCATTGCTTTTTATAAAAATCATGAATTTTCAAAAAATTTTGATAATAAATTAACAAAAAAGTGTTAAAAAACTGAAAGTAAAAAATCGCTTAATTTTCCTACCTCTCTCCTATTTTTGTACCTAACATGTGCTGCTCTAGAGGGCGCCACGTATCATGGATCATTCAAAAAAAATTAATTTTAAAATTCTGAGGATTTTTTTTTTTCATTAGAGTACCCACATATACATATTTTAACCTACCCAAGTTTACCTTGTTGTCGAGTTTTAACTTGGGACCAAGTTTTTTTTTGAATCTATAAAAAAAACAAGAATTTTGTTATATATAACTTTGTAATCGACGAAGGGCTACTATCCCCGCAAACGTGATTTGTTTGTTTAAAAAAAAAATCACTATTTTCTAAAATTTCAGTAATATGGGTGGTGGATTCTCATTTTAACGATAACTCAGAAAGTTTTCACTCGATTTTGCTACATTCGTTGAAAAGATAATTAAATTTTCTAGAAATTTATTGAAAAAACATTAGTGTTATTCTAGCCAGTTTTTTCTACACAGATCAACAAAATAATGATTTTTTTTTTAGGTTGCAAAAATATCTCTGTGGATCTTATTTTCCTGTTCTGCACACAAAATTAGCTAATATTTTTTAGTTATGTAAACTCAAACTGGCAGGAAATTTAAAGACAAAAATTTTGATATGCGTAAACAGATATATAACAATAGTAGAATAGGGCGTTTCAAAGAGTGCAGTCATAATATTTTTTTTTTTTTTTTCATTATTATTTTTGTTTTAAATTTTTGTTACACTTTGCCCGATATTTGATTATTGTTTGTTCTTTTCTGAATAAGTGCAACAATTTGACTCTAAAATTATGTTTTTTTTTTTCTAAAAGTGTTTGCCCGCCAAGTGAAATAAAATTTTGAATTTCGCCACTGTATCAAACAGATTTTTCCATAGCTTCCTTAGCAAACGTTGCTTTTAAAAATTGTACATTTAAAAAGGCAACATTTTTTTTTTTCGGAAAATAAAGAGTTGATAGATTAACCCAGGACAGGGTAACTTCCCTATAGTTAACATTGATTAGAGAAATAATTTCACTTTAATAGAAAAAAAACTCTTTAATCACAAAAATTGTACGACTGAAAAATCTCACTTTGTTGAACCTGTGTAGAAGAACTGGCTAGAATTAACACCAATGTTTCCTTAGGAAATATCTAGAATATTAAATTATCTTTCCAACGAATGTATCGAGAGGAAAACTTTTTCAGTTATTGTTAAAATGCGAATTCCATATTACTAAAAACTTTTGAAATAAAAACTTGTTCCCAAGTCAAATTTGACAAGGGTATAAAATCGGTTTGATCTAATACATATATGGCGTTTGGACACTGGATGGGCCCGGCCACAAATTTAATTTTTTTTATTTTATTCAAAATTATATATTTCATGGGATTTAAGTAGATACAATAATATCTTATTCAAACCACACAAATTATTTCTTTTTGGATCTAATTAGATAGAGTTGGATCTATTAGATGGGATATTTTGGGATCTATACTATTTTTGAGATCGATTTTAATCTAATTTAATCCACTAATATATTGGAATTAACTTTGATAAAATTAAATATCGATCTATATCAATGGGAGGCTCTTCAACGCTGCAAAGGCACGAGAGCAGACGAGGACTGGGCTGCTTATAAGCTGCAGTTGAGACTCTACAAGAGGGATATTAGGGCAGCTAAGTGTGAGTCTTGGAGACGGTTCTGTGGGGACATAAAGAACGTCTCTGAGGCGTCAAGGCTGCGGCAGGGTCCTCGCGACCTCTCCGAATTCTTTGGGCTATCTCATGGGTCCTGACGGAACGTGGAGAACGTCTAGTCAGGATTCTCTTGGCCTGCTTCTTGATGCACATTTCCCGGGCAGTTCCGCGACAATGGGACAGAGGGCAGATTGCGCTGTGTCTCGGTCGGAGAGAGAGGGTGGGGGTTCTTTCTCCACTACTGTGGAACTTGGCCTTAAACCCTGTACTTCTTTCCCTGGAAAGAGGCGGCAGGGGCGTGGTCGCCTACGCCGATGATGTGGCGATAATGGTAAGAGGGAAGTTTCCGTCTACGCTTAGGGATATAATGCGGGCGGCTCTAAGGGAGCTGGCGGTTTGGGCAAGGACCTGTGGACTTGGGATTAATCCCAATAAAACGGAGCTTGTTCTATTCACAGGGGGAACATCGATCCCGATCTTGGGCCTGTAATCCTGGACGGTGGTGGGAAATACAACTTTCTGACAGAGCCAAGTATCTTGGCGTGATTCTTGACAGGAAGCTGATTTTCAAGCACAACGTTCAGGAAAGGGGCGAGGAAGGCGGCGATTGCTTTGTACTCTTGTAGGAGGGCCATTGGAGCGCGGTGGGGACTCAGCCCCAAGGTGGTTCATTGGCTGTACCCTGCGGTAGTTCGCCCTATTCTTTTATACGGGGTCATTGTTTGGTGGCCCGCATTGGATAAGACGACCTACTTGGGATATCTGAAAAGGGTACAGAGGATGGCTTCTGTGAGTATCACGGGGGCACTCCGTACTACACCAACGGATGCATTGGAGATCATATTGCATCTTATCCCCTTGGACCATACTGGGGAAGGCAGGTAGCGCCTGACGCGGCCATAAGACTACGGTCGATTTCGCAATTTGTAGGCAATAGATTTGGTCACGGTGCGATTCTGGGGGAAAATTCTCCACAGAATGTGGAGACGGCGTATGAACGTCTCTTTGCAGTCCATATACCGACCAGGGATTCCTGGGCGGTGGGATGCCGGCAAGGAGACGTGGCGTCAATTTCTACATGGACGGATCGGGGCTCGGCGGAAGAGTCGGTCTCGGCGTCTATTCCGAGGAGCTCGGTCTGGAACTGGCTCTGATGATGCCCGATCACTGCAGCGTTTTCAGGCTGAGGTGATAGCGATAGGAGAGGTTGCCGCTTGGCTTGGACGGAACGTCCTGTCCACGACGAGCATCAACATCTTTTCTGACAGTCAGGCCGCGGTAAGGTCCCTTGGGTCAGTGTCTCTGACTACGGAAACTGCCCTCAACTGCCGCGCATCCTGGATGAGATGGCCAAGCAGTTTGACATTCGACTCGTTTGGGTCCCGGGGCACAGGGACATACCAGGGAACTGTAGAGCTGATGAGCTTGCAAGGCTAGGAACCACCCTGCAAGTTCCTGCGGAATTTGCTGGAGTTGGTGTTCCCCTAACAACCTGTAAGCTGAACAATCGGCTCTACTCCGAGAGGGCGACTAACCTTAGGTGGGCTAATGGCGTGACTTGTGTGGTGACAAGGCACATCTGGCCGGCTCTAGATCTGGGGCGAACGAGGGCGCTCCTGTCGCTTTCCAGGGGGGAAATCTCTAACATGTGGCGGTGATAACCGGCCACTGTCTTATTGGCAGACACGCTCGTAGGTTGGGGGTGTTATCGCCTGTCTTCTGTAGGAGCTGCGGGGACGAGGAGGAGAGTATTGAGCACTTTCTCTGTTCATGTCCTGCGCTGGCCCTGCGTAGGAGGGCCTCACTTGGATCGGCGTTCTTTCACGATCTTGGGGGATCTTTCAGGTGCTGGTATTCCGTACCTCCTTAGCTTCGTAAGGAGCTCTAACGGTTCAACGGTGGAGTCTGATCGGTAATCCGTCAGCCTTGTGGCATCACAACGGACCTCAGAGTCTAAGTGTGATGGTGATCACGGAGCCGGCTACCACTTCGACCTAACCTAACCATATCAAATGGGATATGATTTTATAATTGAGATATAAACTTTTTTTTGATCGGGACATCTTGATGTGCTAACAAGGAGAGTCTCCCGATGGGTTCTCTCCGATTTAAATAAAATTTGGATATGTGATAGAGAAGAAAAAAAATAATAGACACGTATTTTAATGAAATTAAAATTTATTTGTACGCAGCGTTGAAATACTCGAGAAAACAAAAATTTGTAATACCAATATTGGCTATAAGTGTGTTGTCAGGGTTGTCATTTTTTTTGAAATAACTAAGATAATAATTAAAATATTTAAAATACATCCTCTGGAAAAGTTTAAAAAACCCGAACAATTACAAATATCGAAAAAAAAAACTCGATTAAATTTAATAAGCATTAATATACATATTTTTAGCTTAATCCAACTATAATTCTCTAACAAACGACAGTTTTAATGTCACTTAAAACTAGAGACGTCACTAATATTCTGTTACAATTCGGTATTCGGCATGTTTTTTACTATTCGGCCGAATACCGATTAGTGGTACTATTCCGCAAACATATTCGGATAAAATAAAATAGCTTTTAGTTTTATCAGTTTTTTGTTTTTATATACATCGGGATTACTTTTATGTTGTTTTGAATTTATAACTAGCTTTCAAACTCCGTATATTTACAAAAATAAAGCAAATCAAACATATTAGCTAGATCAATCTAGCTAATATGTTTGTATTTCGATCTGGCTTAAGATCTTGTAGCATATAACGTATTATGAATAAATTTAGTTTATAAGGCTTGGTCAAGTTTTGGCATGGCATGTACTCCGGCTCCGGCTCGTCGGCTATTGGGTGAGGTTTCGAATACAAATTGGCCCTATTACTAGTACTACACAGAATAAAACTTTAAAACATGCATGCTGACTAGAATCGAAAGGAATAATAAAATAGTTAAAACGGAAACTACAACAAAAATTAGAAAGGATAACAAAAGAGTATTGCCGTTTGAAGGAAATAAAAAAAATATTACTGGTAAGAGTGTTCACGTTAGCCATGTTTGTTTGCAAGCCGCTGTTGATGCTGCAACATTTAGCCCCCCAACCGTGATCATTAAATCGTGTCCGTCTAACCCCATATTCAATGATCCCAATTACCACTACTTCACACCATCATCCACTAGAAATCAAAGTTATTCAATTAGCAATTCATCTCAAGTATTGATTTTTATTCCACAAAAATATAAATTTTTAATTCTAAAGCTAATCAGCTTGGAGAAAATTTTAATTGGTTTAATTGTAAATTTATATATATATTATATTTTCATAAAATTAAATTAAAGTAAAAGAGAAAAAAAAAAAGTTTTGAAAATAAATGAAAATCCTATGCTAATTTACAAAAACCACAAATTTAAATCTTACAAAAATAATTAATCCTAGACTCAACTAAATGATTATAAGCATTACAGCTGATTTGTTTCTAAGAATTGCATTACTAGAACAAAAACAACAAGTACATTGAACTTTGCAAGACAAAAAAAGGTAGTGGGTTGTCAACTGAAAAATAATGTATTTAAAACAAGGGAACTATTGGGAATTCAATTGCTCATTACAATAGTTAATTCATTAAGAGGTTGTAACATGTTAAATTTTCTGTTAGCCAAATTCTAAATTAAAGATATGCTTGTTGCCAAATGTTTAATATGCAAAAGTCTATGAAAAAAAGGAAAAGATTGGAAAAAAACCTGTTTAAGTACCTGAATTGATATTTTTTTTCAAATACAAATAAAGGATTCTTGCCCAGATATTATGTAATTTATGTAATTTGGATTAAAATAAATGTTAATAGAAGGACAGATTTGATTAAAAAGAGATTGAGAGGATTATTTTTACAATTTAAGTCTTATTATTTTTTTATGTATTTAAATACTTATCATCAGCATATTTATATCTATTTTTTTCACTATTATTTATGTTTCAATTTTCATTTATACAGTTTATAAAAAAAAAATAGTTTTTTTTTTGTTTGCTTGTTACAAATAACTCTTCTAGTTATGTGTCTTAAAAATCTCTTCGTGACGTATTTGCTCCTCTTTCTTTTTAATCACTAATTTCACTTGATTCATTTCATTGAAAATTCGCAAAAAAAAACTGACTTTAATTATATTTTTTCTCTATGCTTTACTGTTTTGTTGATGTTCACAGGTTGAATTTTATTAGCACCTGATATTGTCAATTTACTTTACCTTTGATCACCGCTCCCACGATGAATGTACATTCCGCAAGGGTATAGATGGAGTAAGAGTGGAGTAGCCAAATTGTAGATTTGTTAAATTATTATTAGTAGCTTTCGTTAACAATAACTCCTAACCCTACCACATGATGTCTATTTTCCTATGTTTTTTTTTTTTTATTTCTTAATGTTTTAGCAACATTCCGTACGTAGCAACTTTAATTCGATTATTTTTGTTCAACATATTTTTTTTTTTTTAAAAACTTTAATGATATTAACTTTTACTATATATATTTTTTTTTTTTTTTTGCTTGCAAATTCAATTTTTTCTTTTGCAACATTTATACCGTCTTCCGACACTTAAAATTTTGTTAATTCTATGTTTATAGCGTAACATTTTTCATTATTTTCTCGATGAATCGAAATTACGTTTTTTTTTTCCTTTTTCTTAATATATATATATGTATATAAATATCAAATCTTCTCACTTAATAAAAAATAACTGAGACCGTTATAAACTCTCACGAACATACATATTTTTCTTCTTCTAAACACTTTTTTTTTGTAATTTTTTGCAAAATTAATTAAATTTTCATTAATGTAGAAAAAATTTAGTATGTTATTTTCTTTCTTTTGTATTTAATTAAATGATTCCTATCCACTTTTAATTTTATGGACTTGTCACTTTGTCACTCTGAATTGAATAATCAAAACCACTGTATGTAATCTTCTAACGTCCTTTTTCCGATTACTACTGATTTAAAAATTATCCCTGTAGGATTTTCACAATTTTAAGGATTTCTAGGATAATTGGGAATACGTTGAGAAGTAGGTTGTAGAAATTACGTTTCACTACTAGAAATAACTTCGCCAAACCGATGAATTTGGTACCACTGATATGAATACAATCCCAGGTAGAAATTTGGGATGGGTACAAAAAACGAAGAGTTTTTCAAAACGTTTGTTTTTGATGGTACTAAAATAAAAGCGTTTCCCAAAGCGATAATTGCAAATAATACGAAAAAAAAGCATTTAAAAACATTATTTTGGATTGCTATTCGAACGTTCGGACAAAGTATTTTAGGAATACTTTTTATACAAACTTACAAATATTTGTGAAATAAAAACACTGTTAAAAACATTGGTTCAAAGCGTTTTTCCAACGTTTGTAAAAAGTACTTTAGAAGTTCTTATCGTACAAAATTTACAACGGTTTATAAAATGAAACCAATGTAAAACCATTGCGTTAAAGCGTTTTTCTAACATTTGCCAATAGTACTTTAGAACTACTTTTTTTTTACAAAATATTTTACTGATTAAGAAACAACACTGTCATAAGGGGGTCTATCTATATGCGAACTCGGTTTCTTATGCAATGTTTTATATAATGAAATATATCTATTTTCCAATAGAGGGCTTTTTATTTTCATATTTGAATATTCGATTTTTAATTTCATTGATTTTATTGATATGTTTTTATATATCAAATTTAAATCTATTTTTTCTTTGTGGTTGTCACAATATCGTTTCGTCAAAATTATGTTTTATGTTTATATTTTTTATACTAAATCACATTTCCCTTAATTTAAAACCCTGAAGTAATACTTTTATGTTTCAAGCTTATTAATTTATATTTTGTTACTTTAAAATATATTTTAATTAAATTCAATAAAAATATTATTTTTCAAAATGTAAATATATAAAATTGTTTAAAATTATTATTCTGATATTGTGTTGAAAACAATGACAAAGTACTTTAATTGTAGCTTTTTTAACGCTTAGAGAACGTTTAAAACTGTAAATTGGTATTTATGAAACCAATTCATAAAGATCTTTAAAATTTGTCTTTCGAGCGTTTTTGACAATGTTCAAAATTACAACCCTCATAGCGGTTATCATTTGGGTCGTTTTTATAACGCTTAATAACTGTAAGCCGAAATGTTCTGCAAATACTTATTTAACGATTGAAAAAAGCATTTAAAAAATTTTGTTTTGCAATGTTTTGAGAACGTTATAAAATACCATCCTCAGACCGTAAATTTGGGTTTATCATTTTGCACACTCTCAAACGCTTTAAATTTGTAATTTGGTATGTTCTGAAAACGCTTGTACCATCATGAAAAATGCTTTTAAAAACGTTTTAAAGATTGTATTTTTCTACCTGGGATATGTTTTACTGTTTTCTAGCCTCGTTGAGAGAATTGATTTCAATACAGTTTTGTATATGGAATTTGGTGCCGAATCTATGAGAGAATTTCTTTGTAAGTATATAGTACGCAAAAAAACCTAATCATATCTTACCCGTTATGGACAAGGCACCAAGTGAAGACAAAAATAATATGTGAAGCCATAAGAAAATTCCAAATTGTAGAGAAGCCAGCCAACATGGCATAAGCCAGTATAGAAAATATTGTTTTTCTGCGACTTTTTAATAATTTTAAATTTTACAATTCTTTAGAAATTTTGGATTTTAAGTTGTAAACTTTTCTAAAATAAAATTTAATTATTTTTTTCTTCAAAGAAGATAATTTTTAAATTTTGATAAATATATTATCATTAAAAACACTTTTCCAAATTTTTGAATCTCTTTAAAATAATTATACAACTTTTCTTTCTATAACACTTGATATTAACTTTCAGCTCCAGATCAAAATTAAAATAGAATGACGTTTAGAGGTGATCGCGGCTTTTATGTAAAACTAAACTATGAAGTCAATGCTGAATTTTCAAATGGCGTGATTTACAATTACATACGCACTTCAGTATAAGAAAAGATGCAATTTTGTAGCAAGTGGTAGATTTCATACTGTAATTTGGCAAGGGATTTAAACTTGTACCATTAGTATCAAGAGTAAAAAGTTGTACTATTTTAGTATCATGAGTAAATAAATACGTTAAAATTTGAAATAACATTGTTCTCAAAGGAGGCTATTTAGTAACCATTAATAAAATAAATATATGGCTGCTAGCGCCCTTACAATCTCATCAGAACCCGAAGTTTTAGAATAGCTAGAGAATCCAGAATAGACAGAGCTTTAACAAAATACCTATTAATCGTCAATTTCGCCTCCATTCTTGTATTCATAGTAATCAAACACGTGGCTAGCGTATTTTCCTAGCAAGCCATCATGACATTACTAAACTTTGAAAACTAAAAAATTTCTATTTATATATAAAAAAAATAGTTTTTACTTTGGCTCAAGTAATATTTTTTACAGTTTTATTAGTTTTTTGTTTACATCGAGATTATTTTATGTTATTTTTTAATTTATACCTCCGTATATTTAAAAAACTAAAGCTTATAAACATATTAGCTAGGTTGATACTAGTATTTCGATCTGGCTAAGATCTCATCCTGTATTTTATCTAATAAAATTGAGGAAAATCAAGTTTTTTACATAATATTTTTTCTTTAAGACTTCAAACACTGCTATTTGTACTGGTTTTTAGATGATTTTCAACCTAAAAAGTTTTATTATTCTATTTCATTTTGACTATATCTACAAAGTACAGTGTATGCAAAAACTATTCGGCAAATATCCAGTATTCGGTGTTGTTTTTGTTTTAATATAGAAAATATTTCCCAGAAACTAAATCGGTTTCTGTAGAAAAATCTTCAAAATCTGAGAAATTTTGTAACCGAAAAGATATTCTAAAAAAGTTTTAACTTCTAGAGTCCGACCGAACAAACTTATTTTTTAAGGTCACAGTCGAGGAGAAGTCGCCTTCCCCAAGTAGGTCCTATCCATTTTACCACGTAGTATTATATATTTAAAATTTTGTAAAGTAACATAATGGTAAAGGCATAAAATAAAGATTTAGCCCCTACCGAATATAACAATCATACTTGTCTGTCACTAAGATTTTTTTATTTCTTTATAGATTCACCAATATGCTGTACGGAAACTAAAAATTGGTCAATTATACCATCCCCCGATGCGGCTCGTAAATAATTGCCATCAGTGCCTATCAAATTCAGTCTTTATAGCTTTTGAAAATGGCGATGTTTATAATTTGCACGAAAAAACGTTGTGTTGTTAAGTCAGGCAACGCCCATAGTACAACAACTATGGAATATTTAAAATTTTTAAATGATAATACTCTCATAACATCGCCATCTAAGGACTTCACATGTATTACCCATATTGATAATGATATTAAATACTATCCAATACCAATTTTAACCAAATATTGTTGCTATGGTTTTTGATAATTATCTTCTAATTGTAAATGATTATGGTACTTCAGTGGTAAGTAGAAAAGTTTAAGTTTTCATTTAGAACCGTCTCGAACAAGTGATATTGAAATATTATATTTTCGTTTTCAGTTTTTCAACTGTGAAAATAATTTTCTCATAGTGTTAATATTGATGCTCACTGCTTATTGGCCGATTGTGATCTTAAGGATAATGTGCTATTTTTGGGATTTTCTAATTATGTGGTTCACGTAAGTGCAAAATTTGTATTCTAATGTTTAAAAAACGTTTGCTCTTTCCTTTTATCTTATTTATTGATACTTTTCTATATTGCTATGTTTTCTACAGAGTTTTGGTCTATTCTTTTATGATTTGGTTTAAGTTTAATTAAGGTAAATTAAATTCTGCTAATTCAAAGGCTTCTTTGATGACCTTACACCTAATGTTTATACAAATCTACACTATCATTTTAATATTAAAAGCACAAATCCACTTTAAGCTAACTCTGCTAATTAAAATTTATTTGCAAAACATTTTAAATAACCTTCTGTAATTATAAAATATTAGTGTTAGCAACTCAGGTTGTCACTTGTGTCACCCTGTTTTAAAAAGCTTGTACCAAGAATTAGAAATTTACCGAAGTGGAGCATTTTATATATGCAGAAAAATTCGTTTAAGAACCCTTGGTTATTATGAATTAATTTGAAATTCCCGACGTTTTGGTAACAGTTTATAAAAGTATTTGGCAAAAGTTTATTTTTTCAGGCACCACTCAAAGAAATATATATTACCCCCCTCTGGAATATAATTTTTTTTGCTATTTGGTATTAAGGAGGTAAGAAAAATGAATGGACATTTTTTAGGATTTCAATAAAGGATTTGTTTCATGATCCCTAATATATGGCGCTCTCTGTACCCGTTTTTAAGTATATCTAGATATACGAATATGTAAAAAAAAATCTAAAAATTATACAAAATTGAACGAATTTTTTTGTACGTAAACTTTTTTGACTTTTTTTTTTGTTTGTTTTGGTAAATTCATTCTAACTCAACACACAGAGTAATGTGGGATTTTAACGTTACCCAATTTCTTCAACGTGTGAGTTAAATAGATGATATTTACGATTAACACTAAAATGGCACGAAGAATGTTGATGAAGACCGTAGTGGGTCAGAAAATACATTCCATTCATGCTAGTGTCTAATAACTTTTTCTGTGTGTTTTTTTTTTTCTAATAGTCAAAGTAAATTATCATATAAAAATTATAATTTTTCTGTTAATTTAGAGAAAAATTTGTCATGATCTAAAACCGAACAAATAAAATCTCACACATAAATTTATAGATCAACGATAAAATTCACTATTAACCGTAAATTAATGATTTTTTTATAATTAGGACTCATTAAAAATTTACAAAAACTTGTTTTTTTTTTGGTAACTATAGTTAATAGCGGCGCAGGCGAAAAATTTGTTTTAAAAAAATCGCGAGATTTTTTTTTTAACAATTTTTTTTTACTTATCTTTGATAAAGTTAAAAATTAATTAAAAATTTATTTGTAGCCTTAATGTGTGTGACACCTAGCGCCGCAGGTGTAGTTTTTATAAATAACATTGAATTCGAGAGGAAATTTTCGGTTTTTTTTTTTGAGTACCCAAACTTCATAATTAAGACATAATTTGCTTTTTGGACGCCAAGGGAATCATAAATGGATCTGAAGGGATCCACATTTTATGGATCTAAAAATAAATACATTTATGAAATCATGAGCAATGTTCTTTAGTATGAGTATCCGCTAAAGGATAGCAGGGAATGTCTTGTAAGACATTCGCAAGTTATTTTTTTATACAAGAAAAATTTTTTTATTTTTTTTTATTTATTAATAATCATACAATTTAATTATATCCTATTACTCGTACCAAGCACTAGCTACTATGGCTTTCGTCTCGTTGTAGCGAAAACAGACCAATGCCCTCTGGAGGGAATCGAACCCACTACCCCCCACACTGATAAGCTAGCACGCTGCCAACTAGCCTACCGGGGCGTACACAAATTTTTTATTTGCTTTAATAATATTAAATCTTGAAAATTATAAAAATATGGACAAAATTTGGTATCCCATGAAAAAAATAAAAACTGTTTTAAGAGTTTTAGTCTGTTTTTTTTTGTTATTTTATGTTTTTTCTATAAAAGTCGTCAAAACTGGCATCACAGCACACAAGAGAATATTTTTCAAACAAATCATGCTACTCTTTAGTATCCACACTTATATGTTACAAGGCGTAAAGTTTTGTTGGGCCTGCAGTCAATTTTTAATATTTTGTGATTAACAAAAAAGTTGTAGTTTCAATTAAAGTATTTTTTAATTGAATTAAAAGTTATATTGAATTTCGTTCGCTATTAAGGTAATTGTAGTATCAAATGACATAATTTGTAACTATTCAATTGATTTGGTATCGATTAGATTTTAATCATATTCTCAGTCAGAAAAATACAAACTTTTTGTACCATTGGCTGTTTCTGACTGTGATGTTTTTAATTTAAACTAATTTTTTGTAGATAAATACTAATAAAAACTTAAAATTAAAATTACAAAAATCGCCGAAAACTGGGAAAAACCGAAAAATAGCTTCCAGTTAGAAAAATACAAACTGTAAAGCGTTGGCAAAGTTCTGTATATAGTGGTACAAGCGGTGACAGTACGTCCTTTGTCAAAATTAATGTGTTAAATAATAACGTCAATCTTCGATTGGCCGTTTGTTTTGCAAGAGTTGAAAAGCATTGGGTAAGGCCCCATTTTGTTACTACTTTGAGGTTA
>CM037855.1:43124293-43395287 GCA_021234595.1 Delia radicum | reverse complement strand
AACCATCATTGATAAAAGGGAATCTAAGAATTCAGTACCTTTGTAAGTCCTCTATGGATACGATGGAGTTAAAGAATTCGTCACATTTATAAATTGACGATTGATTTATTTAAAATCCACTATTGGTTAGATGAAAACTTAGAATTGAATATCTTAATAAATCCATGATTTTTAGGAGAGTATCTAAAAATTCAGGACCTTTCTATATACAAGAATTAAAAGAGCGAATCTAAGAGTGCGGTGCATTTGATAAAAGTTTACCTAAGAATTTGACACCTTTAAAAATTCACGATTGATAAGAATTCGAATCCTTTATAAATTAACGATCTTTAAAAATTCATTATTGATTAGAGAGAATCTACGAATTCGTGACCTTAATGAATTTATGATTGACACGAGAAGAATCTCAGAATTCAGGACCGTTGATAAAAGACAATCTAAGAATTTTGTATCTTTATAAATCCATGATTGACTAAAAAGAACCTAAGAATTCTGTTCCTTAATAAATCCACTATTGATAAGAGAGAATCTAAGAATTCTGTTCCTTTATAAATCCATGATTGACAATAAAGAATTATAAATCCACGATTGATCAGATAGAGTATAAGAATTCGATATGTTCATAAATCAACGGTTGTTAGATATAATCTAGGAATTCGGTACATTTATAAATCCACTATAGATGGAATATTATCTTAGAATTCGACACCTTTGTGCATCCACATTTGATAAGTGGGAAATAACCTCACAAATCCGCTGATTTGTAAGAGAATTTGAGAGCTCGGTAACTTTATAAATCGATGATTGATCTGAGAGAATCTAAAAATTTGTTACCTTTACAAATTCACTATTAGTTAGATAGTATTTAAGAATTTGGTATCTTTGTAAATCCACGGTTGATCAAAGAAAATCTAGCAATTCATTACCATTAAAAATCCACGATTGATTGAAGGGAGACTAAAAGTTCGGTTTCTTTCTAAATCCACGATTTATAAGAGAGAATCTAAAAATTCGGTACTCTTTTAAATGTAAAATCTATTAAATAGAAGAAGCGTTGAAAAAATTGTTTTCATTTAAAACATTTTTACATAAAAACTGTGAAGTGTATTAAATTATATGCCAAAATTGAATGTAACGCTTTTACTTGTTTTGAAAATTTTGAAATTATTAACATTAATTTAAATTCAGTATTTTTTTTAACATATTTTAGTGAATATTAATTTTAATATTTATGCTTCCTTTAATTACTTTCAGGTCATTTAATTTCGAATACTTCACGTATCTATCAAAATGGTTCCGATTTACATATTGATGCGGTTAGCAGAGATAGTGATGCTGGAGATTATGTTTGTATTGCCACTAATGTAGCAAGTGGTGCACGTCAGGCTTCACCACCGGCACGTTTAAGTATCATATGTAAGTATCCATTTATGTGGTTTATTATACGAGTATGTATAGTACTAGTTTTGTATCCCTTCAATATTCAAATGCAGACGGTTAGACTTTTCCAATTATGTTGGCAGAGAACGCAAGAAAAATATTTACAAAATATAATAAAAAAAATTTAAGATTTATGCTTAACCCAAAACGGCACGTGACAAAATCCTGTCTACTAGACATTTATTATGATTTTTCCATTTTTATATTTGCATTTATTTGATTCTGTTTTTTTTTTGTAAAAGGAACAATTGTTACGGTAATTATGGTACATGTACAGGGTATGTTTGATTTAGTTTAGAATTGGGAAACTAAAATTTTGTAAGGAAAAAAAAGGAAAACAAATTTTTGTTAAATATATCTATATCGAATTTTATTGACTAATATGGAATTAACACAGAAAAGTTAATCTACTAAAAATTAGATTAACCGCTTAATCAAGCACTAAGCAAGTCGATTAAAACATTTTTTAATCTTCTTGATTAACAGTTAATCAAACTTTTCCTCTGCTTACTATTTCTAAGCAACTATGTATTCATACTACTAATTGTCTGCTACTCTGTGATTTGATATAATTTCGGTTGGCAATGCGAAAAAACATGCATACAAAGACACATAAAAATTAACGTTACTATGCTGCCGCAAAAAATGTTGGCGCTGTCAAAAAATTTTTGTTAACGCCGACATTTTCCTTGTTGCTCTTATGCCGGATCGCAATCGACGCCACCTTGGTATTTTAAACTGGCAAAGTTAATCTTTTAACTGTCAAAAAATGCATATGTAAACGAGGAAGATTAAAAAGTTGAATTAATCTCTACTAAATATTTTAATTAACATTAATAACTATAATAACAAAATTATTTCACTGACACTTGAACATTTTAAAAGCTTTCAATTACTATTGTAATTTATTGTCGATAAAATATCTAAAATTTTTTAATGCCAGTTATAATTTTCTTTATATTTAAACAATTTTAAATTATAAAATTAATTGAACCGATAAAAGCACCATCATTACATCAAATATGTTTTTCTGTACTAGTTTTTTCTTTAAGTGTACTTTCTTTAACTTATTTTAACAGACATATTGCATGTATATAAAAATGTTTGTATATACCTGTTAATATATATATAAATATATGTTTATGCATCTATTATCCTTAAGGATTTATGCTAGTGAATATAATATGCATGCTGAAAAACCACTTCAATTTGTATACAACTTGTACATACTTATGTATAGTAAATAAGTATATGCCTGGATATACATTTGCATGTTGGTTTTGCGATGTTAATATACCCTACAATCCACTGTAAACTAGGCTAAAAAAAAGTTGGTCATTGCATTTGTAACACATTGAGACTTAAACCAAGTATTAACGATTTAGTGTTGTCCGTCTATGTATTGAAATGACCATCATACATACAATATGTTGACGAGGTTTCTGATTTTTTTCCTAAATGTTTGCCACTATCCTAAGCTGTATGCTATTGAAATTAAGCATAATCCATGAAGTGGTTAAAAAGTTATAAGTAAATAGGTAAAGACACCTCTAAAATTTCGTATAATGTGAATGTCATTATCTTGTAAATTATTTATATGTTTTAACAAGCAAGGTGTAGGGTGTTTGTTATTCGACACAGTTGAATTTATTGCTCTTACTTCTTTTTGTATAAAATATTGCTTTAGTAGTATTAGAATTTTTTATCTAGGGGTATTCACTTATCAGTAGTAGTTAATACAGTGGACGAAATAATTATAAACTAACCCATGAAAATTTGATTTGTTTACAAAATATTTGCAATGTTTAATAGTTTTTGCTACCACATCAAAAATAGCAATAATACCAGCATTTACCAAACCCCTTTCAATCCATTTGCTGCAGTTTTTGATAGATTTGTTATAATTTTTAAAAATTATTCACTGTTAGCTTGCGAAATAAATATAATAAGTTCAGTGATGTTAAACTCAGTTTTTCGGCACAATATTTTTTTTTTCCTCTTTTTCCCACACTCGCATATTTTAAAACTCATTCCATTAATTTTAAGTACAATATTGTTGTGCAGCGTTCTTTTCTTAAAAAAAAAAATTAAGCAATTTCTTATTTGATCCATAATAGTAATAAACAGGGCAGCGACTTTCATGCAAATGCATGTTTGGAGTTAGTTGCCCAAAGTCGATTTTGACCAAATACTTTTCCGAATCAAAGAGTTTACAACAAAATGTCAAAAAAAAAAAATTTTTTTTTTTTGTTGCATATTCTGTTATAAATGCTTTTTTTTGCATATTTTGACTTTAAGTGCATAATTTTTCGATTATTTGTTAAAATGCGAAATAAATTTATTTCTTTGATTAAAAAAAAAAACACTAAAGAACATTTTTTTAATATCAAGTAAGGTCGACTGCACAGGTATATAAGGTCTTTGTTTAGGACCATTTAAAGTATTCTGTTAATTTAAAAGAAATATGCTTTATTTTGGAGAAATCTAAGGACGCTTTAAAAAGAAATGTTCTCAGATATTTTCAGTGGAAGTAAGTCCTTAAAATTACAGAGTTTTTCTTTTATAATGCTCTTAGAAGCTATTATTGTTACCATTTTTAAAATATGTGAATTGAAGAGAAATCGTTTGAAAAGAAAGTAGGTTGAATTGTGGATTGCATTGTTTATAGAAGCAACTAATGTTTGGTATTGGTACACGAATTTGAGACAATGTTTGTTTTCCTAACAAAATATTTAAATTAAAGTTTAGCACTCAACATTTATAAGTGTTTGTGGTGTAGAGAGTGTGCCTTGTACTCCGAACTTCCGAGTTCAAATCTCGGAAACAACAAACAGAACATTTTTTTTATAATTCCAATTAAATATTCCAATGTTTCAATGAAAATTAAAAGTGATTGTGGTGCAATTAATCTAGAGGCCACGGTTCAATATCAGAAAAACCAAAAAAGTTTTTTAATTTCAGTAAAATTTTGTGCAACGTAATATTTATTTGGAATGTAATATTGGGTTAGGCCACCGAATATTACTTTTCACGACCAAAATGATAATTAAACATTACGATATTTGTCGTATGCGCCATAATTCGATTGGCAACAAATTCGGTGGCCACAACTGAGACTGTTTTCTGGGTGTAAATTTCAAATAATTCAAAAATGTGGCAACTCTGGATCCACTATGTAGGCAATATGGCTATCAAAATTTTTGTTTTCTTCAGTACTTTAACCCTGCGTACACATAAACCAAGTTTGAATACAAAAACAAATGAAGTTTTAACATTGGCATTGGCGTGAGATTGGGCAGCTAAACACAACGTGTCTCTTTTTTGTTGCTCCTTTACAACATATTCAGAGTTCATTAAAATCTGCGAGTTCGAGTGGGGATACCTCCCTTGTTAGTTTGATCATTGCTAATTACGAAAAGTTAAAAAGAGATTACTTTTTGTAATAAACTGAATATATATTTTTTTGATTAGGCAGAATTTTTAAGTTTGTGGACTTTAAAACAAAGCTTCTTAGAGAAAGCTAATTGCATAATTCTTCATCCTTAGAAAGAAATTCATCTCATTAAAGTAACACTCATTGGACTCTGAACAAGAAAACAAGAAAGTTATTATGCAGACGATTCACCCAGAAAACAGACTCGTTAGTAGCAACCGTATTTGTTGCCAAACGAATGCTTCGGTTGTTGCGACCGTACCATTCGATTGGCTACAAATACGGTTAATACCACCGAGTCTGTTTTCTGGGTGTACAGTTCAGCTTTTGATCGATTTTCGTCGCGGAGTAAGAGTCGTTAAAAAAAGTCGGTTAAAACCCAGCCAAAACACACATTAGCAAATAATGGCCATAGAGCTCCACGCATTACAATACACCTTACTTCACGGATGAATTTTACGGGTGATGAGCCTAAAAATAATGGATGGACTCATTGCCTAGTAGGGGGTAAAGTAACTGTAAAGTAAAGTAACTCAAACTTGAATAAGAAGACGAAAATTCATATTTTAAGGTTCAGTATGAACGTAGTATTAGACATATTGGTTTAAAAAGAATCAGTGATATGGCTATAGGGTGTGGCAATTCTCGAAGTTATGGAGGCTATTTCTGAAAAAAAGTATTTATTCACCCAGAAAACAGTATCAGTTGTGGCCACCGAATTTGTTACCAATCGAATTCTGGCGGATACGGTTAAATTACATTTTAAGTCCAATAAATTAAATTACATTTTAACCCAATATTACACTCCACATACACATTATTACGTTCCACAACATTTTATTGAAATTAAAAAACTTTTTTAATTTTTGTGGTATTGAACCGAGGCGCCTTCAGATAAATAGTCCTCTGTCCTTCTGATTGCACCACAATCACTTTTAATTTTCTTTTCCTTATTTGCTATTTAACCCTAAAACACACACTCGGGTACAAATGTATCCCCTTGCAATTTTGCAGTGCTGTAACTTAGGACATAGAGATTTATAAGTAGTTTCTAATCTTTTAAAGGGAGCTACGAGCTTCCAAAGTCGACACCTACGTAAACACACACAACATTTGGCTATCCCATGCCTGTGACATTTTTTGCCTATATCTCTTGAACCAGGTAGAATATTTGCATGAAACAAAAACTAAAACATTTGTAAAATATTAATAATGAGATTGGGCCATTTAAACATTAGAAAAAGACAAAATAAGCTAGTGGGTACAAACGTATCCCGGATGTGTGTTCTCGTAGAAAAAGTTGGGTATGCGTCATACGGTTAAACATTTGAATATTTTATTTTAATAAAAAAAACTTTTTGTGTTTGTCTTTTCTGAGATTTGAACTCGGAAGTTCGGAGTACAAGGCAACTCTCTACCCACTACAGCACAAACACTTATAAATGTTAAGTGCTAAATTTGAATTTAAATATTTTGTTAGAAAAAAAACATAGTGTGAAATTCGTTTGCCCATACCAATTATTAATTGAGTCTACAATCAATGCAATCCACAATTCGGTTGGTACTACTGAAACCATAATTTAGTTTCATCTTTGATGGGGAAAACTGTATTTGCAGTAACCACTTTTGATTATCGACAATTTTTTAAAAATTTGATAGATGCTATTAATTCTTTTGTATTATCACTAAATAAATGGTTGCTTCTAACGTACACAATTCCTAACCGAATTTTATTTGTAAAGTAAAGAATGGCCCAGTTATAATCTGGACGCATTCATAACGTTGTTACAGCGCCCCCAGTGTATGAAATTTTAAACCATTTACATATGTTGTTGACAAGACATATACCGTTATTTGACATAATTTTCAAGTCTGTCATTCGAATAGTATTTCGTACAGACGCCATGGAACAAAAAAGACGTGAAGAAATTTTGTACACTTTCTTAGAAAATCCAACATTCAGTGGTTCAAAACACATGAATCCTCCTAACTGCCCACAATTTCGACAAATCGAAAGATATTGGACAAATGTAAAAAATAAATTGAAGAAGAGAAATAAAGAAGCAAAAAATGAAGTTATAATGTTACAAAAATGGAACCAGAGTGCTAAAAAATTAAAGCCGAAGGATGTGCAAAAATTAATGGGGAGCATCAACAAACATGTCCGTTCTTTTATTCGTAACAAAGAAAATTAATTTATTTGTATGATTTTATGAATAAATATCCTTTAATTTGCTGTATACTTTATAAAAATGTGTCTGTTATTTACAAAGTTATAACTACTTTTGTGCGTCCAGATTATAACTGGACCATTCTTTAGATTGGAAATAACAATAATGGGATAATAGGATTGTTCCTTTTTCTTCTTCTTAATTTCTAGTACAGTATTTTTGCTTTATAAATCGATTATTGGTAGTTCCAAATAAAATAACGTATTATCAAATAACTTTTAATGGTTTCGACCGAATTCCGGTCGACTCCTTTTTCTGGGTGTTTTGCTTTTTGCCAGGGGCCTGTGCAGTTCGCTATCAAAACATAACAAATCAACACATTTTCCACGAATTAGATCAATTTCTATGTAATCTGACCAATTAGCAAAAAATTACTTTATTATTTTCAAATTCTTTAGCTGTAAAACTATCCATTTGTATAAATATCACATTTTATAATGCTTAACATGTTCTTAATTCCACATTTCTTCGATTAATGGTCTGTAAACCGTTCTATAATTAAATTCGTAATCAAATATTTAACTCCCATCTCTGGGTAGTAAAATTCTGTTATTGTTTTAGTAATAAAAAGACCGTAAAATAAAATCCATAAAAAATAACAATCTAAAAAAGAATGAACAATTTTTTTTAACAACTTTTTTTTTGTTTTGGAACATTTCATTCAGGCAGAGGCAGTCATTCATTTTGAATAAATTGTTGATGAATTAAATGTTGGTTAGGTACGATATAAAAAGGGCTCTAAAGACCCAACAAACATTTAAACCTAAAACTAGAAAAGGGGGAGAGAGAGAGTGAAAAATAAAGAATTTTATGTTATTTTTTTTATTATATTTTCTTGTTTTTTTTTTTATTATTAAACACTACAAATTATATTTTAGTAAAAATAACTAAAAAATTAGTAAATTTGACAGACAAATTCATTTATTTAATGTGAGGCTTCGTTTTGCTAAATATTTGTAGACAAAATACTGCAAACCGAAACTGCAATTTTAAAATGCAAATAACAGAATATTTTTTTTTACTGATTTTAGCAGACTAATTTGTCACTTTCAATTAACTAAAATTTAACTCAAATACAACAACATTTTTGTAGATGTATTGATATTCTTGATGTATTGATATTCTTGTCTTACTAAAATTTAACAAAAAATATCTGCTAATTTTAGCAGTTTTTCCCGCAACGTCATTTTGAAGTGTTGTTTCAATAAGTGTTGTTTATACTGTTATTTTAACAACAAATTTGTTAAAAACTTATTTTTCAGCAATTTTACAGACTTATTCTTTTGAGTGTATAATCATCTAAATAAACTTTTGCTTAGCAACATCAACATTGCCATCACCACCATCATCATCAACAACAACATAGCAACATTTTCACAACATCTCGAATCAGCAGCAGGCAATAACAATAACAAAAACAACCACTGCACACAGGGTCAAAACATACGTTTTTTTGGCCAAAATAATTCCCGTAGTCGCAGCTGGCTGAAATTGTGAACCGAAATGTTTTGGTGTCAGTGAGTTCAAAAATGAACTAAAAAATTTCCAATTCAAAATGATGGGTGTTGTGGTGTAATGGTTAGCGCGTTGAACTGCTACACAGGTGGTCCCGGGTTCGATCCCCGGGTATGATAACATTAATTTAGAAAAATAATATGAAACGTGAGATTGCAAACACTAATATTGACAGATTTTTAAAAACCTAGAAATAATAATAGTAACGGAAATTAATTTTTGATCGCCATCACAAATTTGTTTCAAAAGTCACTGTGTGCTAAAAAATTTAGTTTTTTTTTTATCAAAAAAAGTTTTCTTATTGCGCGATATTCTTCAAAATTAACATTATTTGTACACAAAACCTTGGGAGCATTAAACATTTTAAAAAAATAAAGATTTTATGAACCAAATGAAATTTAATTAATTTTAAAAAGCATTACGTTAAAGAAGTGCAATTATTTGGAATTAACTCGTAGAAAATACATTTTCTCTTCAAATGACAACGTTAATTTTAAATATAATCCCTAAAACAAATTATGATTTTTAAATATCGTATAAACCTCGATTTTAATTAAAAAGTTAGATTTTTTTAAAACACCACACAATTAAACAAAGATTTTTTTTTAAACTACAAAATAAGGTAGTAAATTTCCATAAAAATTATAAAGAATATAAAACAATGGTATATGTACATTAGGGGTACAACCAAAATAAGGCCCTATCACCACGCTGTAGCCGATGTTGTGCTGAAACCGAAAAATGTTTCCTCAGGTCATTTCGGAACAAAAACGTTCCGCGTCGAAGCCGATTTTGAAAGTCCTTTAAGATTTGTTTTTTTATTTTTTCAAAATTTTTTATTTTTTCAAAATTTTTTATTTTATAATTATTTAACTATTTACATTTCTTAATGTAATTATATGATTATAATCAAAATCACAATCTAAAAACTATCTTTGTTAAGTGAAATTAACTTAAGATTAAGAGCTCGTGTTGATTTGCATTGGGGGAAAATATCTTCTACGAATTTGATGGCGCGTTCCGCACAAATGTTGCTGCGTTGTGTTTTTGGAATTCTTGATTCATTTTTCACCCAATGTCTTAGAAAGCATTTCTGAGCATAAGTAAAGCCCGATAATGATTTGTTTAAGGCTTCGAAGTCATTTTTATTGTAACAATGGTCTGAAAACCAAATGCATATAATTTGCTACGATATTTTGGAATTAGTATGTAAGCTAGAATCGCAAGAATTGCTCTAGAATTCCATCTAGCATTACTAATCGGTGGTATAGTTTTAAAGTTTATAAATTGTGCTCCATATAGTATTTAAAAGCCTGTCCTGATCCCAAACTTAATTGCATTTGACGCGGAACCTTTTTTAACGATATCGAAAATTTAAAGATGCAGTTCTTATTGTTTTTTATGCACTACATGGTATGAATAGAGCCATTTTGATATTTTCAAAAATTATAAAAAAATTGTATCCCTAATGTACATGCACAAATTTTTTGGCCAAAATATGTCTTGTCTGGCCCTGTGTGCAGTGTAACGAGTGCAAAACAATTCTCTCGGAAAAAACTCATAACATTTTACGACCAGAGTGTAAAAGAAAGTAGAAAAAAGCATTAAATGTACGACTCCCTCGACAATATTATTACATTTTCAGTGTATCAGTGTGAGTGCGTTCGTATGTATGTGTGTAAGGATGGCTTCGATGGTTGGGTGTTTGTATATGTTTCTTGTAACATACTTTTGTGTTCTTGTTCTGGTTGTTGTTGCATAGTATTTATGCAGACACATTTTAACAATTGGAGGATTTTTCTACATGGGGATTCTAAGGATAATTATTACTTCTTTTTGTTTGTTTATTAAAAAAATAAAAAAAAGTTGTGTTGAATTCTATTTGGGTTTGGTTATGTTTAAAAATAAACATTGAAGAGTTTTTCTCTGGAATAACAACGAATTCTGTGTCCCTTACATGTGTTATAAACTTCACCTAGGGAATGCAAAATCTTGATTTTTTTAATCTTACAATGTATATTTATAAAACTGTTGCCTACTTTTAGGAGTAATATGAAAAGTTGATACAACTCAAAATATTGCCAGCTAACTTTAAACTACCCCACTAATTCACAAAGACGGACCTCAAAGTAGAACTTCGGTCTAGCACAAGTATTTTGTTTTTGTACGTATACAGATATTTTACATTGTGCCGCCTTTTTGAAAGTTTTTTGTCATGTCAAAACTATGTCCTTCTTCGGGTTAAGTTTATTTAGAAAATTTTTTAAACATCGAAAATTATGTTCTCTTACAAATTTCATGTGTACCTAACTTCACCAACTTTTATGTTTTTGGAGAAATTATTCCGTTTTTTAAAGGCTATCCTGCTTTGAATATTTCTTCCGCTTTTAAAACAAAAATTCCAAATTATCGCTCCCGGTAGAAAAATACAAAGGGGCTAGCACTAGTAAATCAAAGAATAACACCATTCTACACAGCGGCGAATGCTTTACAAATCGTAAAATAAAAATCAAGTGTCAGAAAAAGTCACGTTAACAGGTGGTACAAGTGCTGTCAACAAGTACTTTCCCAATCCCAAAATGATAAAATCATTAGACAAACGGCTGTCTGTTCAAAAAGTGTCGGAAAGCACTGGGTAAACAAAATTTTCAATGCTGGCAAAAAGGGTTGTAAACCCATAAAGTAGGTGATCTAGAAATAGATTTTCCAAAATAAAATTACAAAAAAGTTCATTTATAATTGGTTTGGTCCTGCCGGCATTCGAATCCTGCAAGAAAGATTGGCAGTTGATGGCTCTACCCACTGACCTAACAAGACATATAATAATTGATAACTGCTGGGTAACCGATGGTTGCAAAAATATGCCAACACTCGCATAAGGTTTGCTGGAAACAACTTACCAACGTTGGAAAAACAAAAAGAAAGTTGCTCACTAAAATTATTGTAAAATAAATATTGGGAAAAAGCTTTTTGGAAACACTGGTAAAGCGCTTTAAACAACTGTTCTGTTAGTAATTTATTCGCAATTCCTCGGTTAGCCAGTGACATGAAAGTGCTTGATTTTTTGTACCACTGGTACTTTCTGACTGGAATGTTTCGCAAATTAACAGCTGGTAAATAAAGAGCCCTTCTTAGGCGTCTCAAAAGCATTGCCAGTGCCTTTTTCAGAAAACCGTTGACATTTTTTCAAAACAGGACCTGGAAAAGCACCCTTTTCAAACATTGGCAAAGCATTTGTGTTTTGTGCTTTGTCAGTGCTTATTTTTGTAAGGCCACACAGTCAGAAAAAAACAAACGGACCACCGCTGGTAAAATAATTTAACTGGTGGTACAAGTGCTGCCAAAAAGTGCCTTTCAATCCCAAAATTATAACATCATTAGACAAACTGGGTACCCGACGAAAAATGTTCCAATATACTCATAATTGTACCATATACATATATGATCATGTACGATCATATATATATCTATTTCATACGATCAGATGAATAAGATATGCTAATATATAACATACAATATCATGATATATGATGATATATTACGCCATATTAAAAACTTTTCATAAACTAAATATAAGCTATGAACATATATCGTAATATATTGCCAAACATATAAGCATATATCGCTCATTTACTGCAAAACTGACATAGCTCAAAAAACTCAATTTTGCAGAAAACGAGTTTAAAGTTTTCAATCCATATCTGCCTCGCTTGACCCCTTCTCTACTTATTTGGTCACGTTTTTTATAAATATGGGGTTCTAATGTATTTTTCTCTTAGTAAGAGATGGGTGTGAATTTGCCAATTATCGAGAAACCCGTGAGTAGCGCAGTTTCTCTATGAAGTATATACTCTTTGCACCCACTTTAAAGAAAGAATAAAATATATTATCCTATATCTCGAAAAGTATACATGATATTAATATGAAATTTCTGCACAATAAAAAGCATGATATAACTAATAAATCTGCTTCATTAACTCAAAATTCGAATTTTTTGACTTATGACAGTCTTGAAGTAAATGAGCGATATAATGATAACAAGTTGTATATGAGTATATAGCAACTTTTTTCATCGGCTAAACAAAATTTCAAATGTTGGAAAAATGTTGAGAAATCCATGAAATAGGTGGTCTAAAAAAATTAAAAAAATTAAATTGGAAAAAAAATCATATATAATTTTTTTTGCTCCTGTCGGGATTTGAACTCTGACCGCCAGATTTTCAGCCGACAGCTGTACCCAAGACATATAATAACTGATAGCTTAAAACGTAAGTAATTGATAACTGCTGGGTAACCGTTGGTTGCTTAATAGCACTGAAATATAGTTTGCTGGAAGCAACTTGCCAACGTTGAAAAAAATTGGTCTCAAAAAAAGCTTTTCCAGAGATCAAAAAAATTTATTTTATATAAAAAAAAATATTAAAAATTTTCAAAAAAATCACAAAAAAAATGTATGCCTTAAGTTGTTGAAATTGACGAGTCCTTTGTCCGGAGGCGCGAAACGTTCTAGTCAAGGTTTAAAAGTGTGAAGATTTCTTTGTCATTCAATTACATTTTTCAACGAATTGCAAACACATTCTCCAAACCATGTGATCTTCTATTGAACCATTCTATATACATTTTCTGATATTCCTACTGTAATTCCCTCTTATGCTACATGGTTCCCTTGTTTATTATTATTTTTATAAACATCAGCTGCTTTTCAACTGACTTGTGTAAAATTGAATGTGAATCAGAGTTGCCAGAGAAATTATACACAGAGAAAAATATTTGTTAATATCTAAACTTATTTCGATTACAACTACAGAATATATCATTTGCATCGAAATTGGTTGGCTATAAGTGAATTTTAATATAAATTTATTAAAATTAAATACAAATAAAAATAGCCGGAATAGTTCTTGCAAAAAAAAAAAAACGACATCTGACGATGTTTATTTCTGCGAATTGAGTTATAACCACCAAATTTTTAAGTTATACCAGCTTTATTTTGTTTAGTATTTAATTTTTCAGCGTGTACCTATTTAAGACTGGCTGGGTGGGTGGTATTTTACTTGGGTATTTGTGTTGGGTTCCAAAGTGGTTGATAATATTTAACCAGTCTGTGTAACAAATAATAACAACAACAATAACAACAACAATAACAACAACAACAACAACAAAAACAACAACAACCCTTATATATGTGATAGACTTCAAACTTTAACTTTCACATTGACTTGTTTCATTTTCTTCTGTCTCGTTGGTGTTTTAACTTGTTTTTTTGTATGTTTTGCAAAAGTCGTTTTGTTGTTTTTTTTAAAATGTTTGTTGGTTTGCAGAATGCATGGGCGTTGAAATACCTGTCTGCGGGGGAAATTATAAACCAGAGATTTTGAAGAACCTCCGACTTTCAATAGGAGGTTTATCTGTATTTTAGTTACATAACTAACCTATGGAAAATTTGGACGAACTGTCACCATGGCGTTGTTAAGAAGGTGGAAGTTGACTCCTATGTGACATGTCACCGACTTAAACTTGGATAGGACACAAAACTTTCTTTGAAAACACAGTTCTGTGACATGTCCTAGAATATGTCACTGGTTTATCCTAGGATATGTCACAAAACTATCCTTAAATACATATTTCGTTGACACGTCCCAGAGTCAGTCTGTGACATATCACTAGACCTCCGATGACAACACCATATTAAAGTGACAGGTCAGTTCCATATAGAGGGATAGAGTTCCATATGGTGGCTGTTAATTTCCAATAGGGTACAATCTGGTTTCAAATCTGAAAAATGAAATAAAAATCACTTCAGCCAAAACTGTGGGACAAGGAGGCAGTGTTGCCAAGTTAGGGGTTGCCCCCTAGATTTAGGGGGTTTTAGTCGTTAAGGAAGATTTTTGGGGGGTAACAATTTGTTAGGCGGAATTTTGAAGGGAACAAATCTGATTTAAAGATTATTAGTTTTGTCAAATTTTTGTCATATTTTAACTTTTTTTTTAGGTTGTTGGCAAAATTTAAGTCACTTTACTGCGCTATTGAAATAAAATTTAAGATTTTGACAATAAAAACAGTAAAACTCTAACAAAATTAGTATATTTTAACATTTTAATTCAGAGAATTTTAAATAAAAACTAAAAAATTTTGCAGATTTTAGGTAGTAGAGTAAATCTAGTGGGTTTTTTTTATACAATTTAGGGGGATTTGTAAAAAATACTTGGCAACACTGCAAGGAGGGTGTCTTGGTGATCAACTACTTTTGCCATAACTTTGCTTAGGTCAGAGATCACAAAAATTGCGGTAAATTTAAAATTGTTTCGGTTTAACATGTTTGGTCGTCAAAGGATTAAGGGGCTCTAAATATAAATATTTATCTATGAATTAATTCTACTGGTTAGATCCATTAAAATGTCACTTTAGAACTGGGATTTGTATATCAATTAATTACGTTTCTAAATGTGTATCTATCAGATATTTTTGAATTGTGTATCTATCAGATAATTTTTTTTTATAAAATTTAGAGTGACCAGTCGTGATACTTTGAATACAATGTGCACTAGGGTTATAACTTTTTTTCAATTAAAAAAAAGAATATTTTAGAAATGTTGAGGATAAGAAGAAGAATAAACGTTTTTCTCTAAAAATTATAAACACTATTAATTTTTAAATCAGACTAGACTAGTTTCTGCCTTTTTATGGACAGGCTCATCAGTGGTTTTCCATTTAAATTGTATTATTATTTGTGTCTTATAATTGTCAGAGTGTCTCTATATGATACATTTTTCAACAACCTGCGGCTGTAAGAATCAAACCTGCGCTCATCTTACATTACAAACGTAACAATACCAAGTCATGACCGTTTATCGATCACACCCAATTACAGCCTCGAATCTAGTTCAGCTAAATTGCAGTTTTTTTTTCCTATTAGCTTTTTCTGTTATTGTATATTATACTCAGAAGTGACAACACTAACAACACAAATATTCTATTTTTAGATATCTTATTTATTTCTCTAATCTCCTCCGTCTCTATTTCACAAGAATAATATATACAAAACTTCAATGCATTTGGTGCGTGAACTTTTTTTATCGATCACGAAAAAGTGAAATCGTAGTTCTTAGTTTTTTTTCATTCCCTACACGATTTTGAAACTGGAACTTGCAAACAGTTATGCACTGATTTTTAGTAATTTTTACTGATAGCACCCTGCAACAAATACCAGTTTTTTCTCTTACATGGGAAAATCAATGTGTACGAGAAACTACAGACCACTTATAGTTAAACTACATTTCCAGTTTTTCTGAATTTTTCATAAATTTAATGAAAAATATTCATTAAATCAATGGATCCAAGTTAATGAAAGACATTCATTAATAGTACGAAGGAAAATTCTATCAGTGTACTACTTGAGTAAACTACAAATTATCCGGGTAAAATTAAATAAACTATCCTTCGAAAATAGCTGTTGAAACAGACAGATATTTCTCTAAAATAAAAACCTTAGCTTACTTTGAAAACCCTTTGGAAAATTTGCTAATGGTCTGCTTTCGTTAGTTGTATAGAGGTAGACGAAGATGATTCAACATTTGTTGTACCAATTAACTGTTTTATCGGATCTCAGATTCGTTGCAATCGATAACATACACTTTAAACCAAAATTTTAGACCTTAGCTGATCAACGGAAACATTTTTGCAATTTAAATACAATTCTTAGCGCAGTTTGATTTCTGGTTTTGATGAAATTTCGGCTCTCAGCATTTGTCTGAAATTTATTCACCCCAATGGTCAAATATACAAAGGGATATTAAATATTTCAAAGACCCCTAACCAGATAAATTGCTTGGCTACGCCCATGGGTATTTTTAACTGTTTTCTACTGTGTTTGGTGGCGTTGATTGTCTACAATGCTTAAGGGGGAATTTTTAATGTAATAGATGTTTTTTGTTTAAAAAAAAGTAACTTTAAGAATTAAAAAAATTAATTTTAAGTTAAAAAATTTTATTAAAAAAATTCAATCTTTTCAATAAAAATTATGTATGTATATGGACATTTTTCAAAAATTTTTGATATTGATGAAACTGATTTAATTTTGCAATAATTTCTTTAATTTTGAACTTTAAAGAAATATATTGCTAGATTTGCTTTAACGATGAAATGGATAATCGTTTTGCTAAATTTCAGTTTAATTGAAGTGATTAATTCGTACATACAATTGTTATTAACGCTCAAAGTTAAAAATTCTCAAAATGTCGGCTGAGACAAACTCAAAATTTTTCATTCTTAAGGGTATATTATTTGCAGCTTACAACTAAGAACTCCAAGTCGTATAGAAAAAAACTCACTACATTTGAAGCACTTCACACTATCTGTACTGATGCTGTGACACCAACACCTAAAAATTTATACGGTGTTAATGGTTTGAAACCAACATTTTTAGATTTTTACTTTTTCGCAGTTTTTTGGCCAGAAAATGCGCGGCCCTTCACTTATCGAATGATTAGAAAGCGTTAACAAAAAACCTTAAAACTGTGCGCAGTTTGATGTATGTCGCAATATTGTGCCGTAAATATACACGAAGTAAGAGATTTGTTTTTAAACATATTCGCATGGCACATCCAGAATTTTATTTCCAGGTGGTCCGAATATGGTGTGGTTTTAATATTTTACCATTTAACACTTTTTTGCAAAAGACCGCCCTTAAATTTAAATTTTTTGATTTTTCGGGTTTTTCCATAAATTTTGCAAACCCGGTAAAAAAATCAACATATATGCTTCATGCTTCATACATGTTCATAAACCGTTCTTATAAGTTCATATGAGGAATGACAAATGTTCATCTGTGTGCATTAACGAAATTTGAGGTTATGTTTATATATATGATCACACATGAACTCATGCCCATATATGAATCCTTTATGGTGGTATATGGACATGTATGACCTCGAATCACTTCATGTAGGAGCATGAATGAGTTTATAAATGTTCATAAATGGACGGATATATGTGGATTTTTAACCGGGAAAATTGATATTTTTAATTCTGCATTTTTTAGCAGAACAGAATCTTTTTGTTAACATATTAATGCCCAGACGTTTTTTTTTAATTTTGAGACAACATTTTTGAACACTCACTTTTTTTCAGAGCATGCTTAATTGTAACAACTCTGCTGGCAACTTAAGTTACCAATGGGCATTAATGGATTAATGTTGCTATCTGTATGCATTTGTGTTGATTCCTATTATACACTTTTAGAGTGAAGACGTTTTGATCATAAATCATCGTGAGTTAATTACGCGTTACTCTTAATTTAAGAGATTTTGCCATGACACACTCAAAACGCTAATGGCAGTACTGCAGTAAACATAAAAATCGTAAGTCTCATTTCGGTCGTGCTCATATCGAGTTTGCAGTCAAAAATTGTCTATCAGCTATAAATATCGCGAAAATCGCGAATTTCTTGAAAAAATATGGATTTTTCAAAAGCACATACAACACGAAGTTGACATGTCAAAGAATTCGCAAAAACGCTTCAAATGAAGATTCGTATTTGTTTTTGAACGAATTAAACCAACAACCAATAAAACTTTCTCGTTTGAAAACTACTCGTAAAATATTAAAAACCCGCTATAACTTTTAAACTCTTTTAACTTTTAAACTGTTTGTTTTTACTGATTTTTTCACTTAAAAATAAATATACTGTATTACAACTCAAACAACTACAAAAACTTTACAGCACAAGTTCCATGAGTGTGATCTTCAAAAAAATGGCAAAAAATTATGTATTGTCAGCAAAATATGACGCATATTTTTTAAAAAACTTTTTAGAATTTATGTGCACTTTGTTATTTTTGAAAAATGGTACATAAGGTACAAAAAAAAATTTTGGATACATACATATATCTCTTTACACTGAAAAGATAAATCACAAATTTATCAGCAGTTTTTTAGACACTAATGATTATAATGCATAACTGCAACAACATTTGAAGTTGACCAAAAGATATAGTTTTGAAATTTTTTTTTGAAATTTTTAACTTTAAACAGCTATAACTTTCTCGGCCTTCGCTCAAATTTATGCACGCAAACTGATTTAAGTTTCTTATATCTAGTATTTCAAGTGTACAAAGCGTCATTGATGTGCCATTAAAAAATTTAAATTTTATTTTTTTTATTCCTAATCCAATTATTCCTACATCAAATAAATTGTAACAAATTTTGTATTGTATCTGCAACAACTTTTTTAAATTTACCAACAATTGTAAATTTGACAATTTTTTTTTTGAATTTTCAACTTTAAACCGCTATAACTTTTGCGGCCATCGCTCAAATTGATGCACGCTAACGGATTTAAGTTTATTATATCTAGTATTTCAAGAAAGCCATTAAAACATTTTCAACTTATTTTTAACCCTAAAAATTAAAAAATTTCCAAATATTGGGCAATTTATTCACTATTAAACTTTTTATACTATTCCTGCTCTCTATTCGTATTTAAAAAAAAAACTGTCTTTTGAAAATCTCCTAAACAATTATTATGACATCATATCAGCAACATCCTTAACAAAAAATATTACAATTCTGTCATCTATAAAAAAAAATGTAATCAAATTGTTATGCCTTCCTTGTTCTATTCAATGTAGTTTTTTTTGATAAGTGATTAATCAAACCATATAATTCCCTGTTATTATGCTTAAATCAAATCAAACATTGTATGTTTGTGTAGTTTTTCTTAAGGGTAAGTAGGTCGTTACAAAGTTCTCGTACGTTTGTTCCATCACTCACTCACTCTATCACTCACTACTAGGGGTGCCAATGAAGAAATCCCAATATATTATAAATCCCGGGATTTTTTCCCCAGAAAATCCCGGGATTTTCAATTTTTTAATTTGCCTATTTTATTACATTATGTCACAAAAGTAAATAAATCTTAGAAAGGTTAAGGTTAAGAAGAAGAATAAACGTTTTTTTTCTAAAAATTAAAAACACTATTTATTTAAATCAGACTAGACAGTTAGTTTCTGCCTTTTATGGACAGTCGTCATCAGGGATTTTCAATTTAAATTGTATTATTATTTGTGTCTTATAATTGTCAGATTGTCTCTATATGATACATTTTTTCAACAACATGCGACTGTAAGAATCAAACCTGCGCTCTTCTTACATTACAAACGTAGCAATACCAAGTCATGACCGTTTAACGATCACACCCAAGTATGGCCTAGAATGTAATGCAGCTAAATTGCAGTTTTCTTTCATATTAGCTTTTCGGTTATTGTATATTATACTCAGAAGTGACCAACACTAACAGACACAAATATTCTATTTTTAGATTTTCTATTTATTTTTCTAATCTCCTCCGTCTCTATTTCACAACGTTATCAGATTGGTATGGTTTTTACGTTCAGTGTAGACTTCTTTGCGTTTATGTTGAGACATCGCCACAGGGCAAATTTTATAATGTATTTTAGTATTATTTTAATGTTTTATATTTACCTGATTGAAAATATAAAAGAAAATATATATATTACTTGAGCCAGAGTAAACACTAAAATTTTTTTATATAAAAATAACATTTTTGGTCTTCAAAGTTTAGTAACGCTATGATGCTTGTTAGGAAAAGACCCTAGCCACGTGCTTGATTACTAAGAAGACAAGAATGGAGCAAAATTGATGATTAATAGGTTTTTTGTTAAAGTTCTGCCTATTATGGAGGCTCTAGATTTTCTAAAACTTCGGGTTCTGATGAGATCTTTAGCCAGATCGAAATACTAGTATCAACCTAGCTAATATGTTTGATTTGCTTTATTTTTCCTCTTGTGTTTTGTTTTCAGAAAACCTAATAAATAACTACTTCTAAATCACTAGTTCAATCCTACCAAAAAACTGCAAATTACACTACACTCAGGGAATAGTTAGTTATAGTTTAATAACTAGTATAAGAAATATATAAAAAAAAGAACCGTCAAATTGAGTATTTTTTTACCACCCTTTTTAACCCTTAAACCTGAGATTGTGCACCTAAAAAAATATGTGTCTAATATTTTTTTGTTCTTTACAACACGTCTAAGTTTCATTCAAATTCGAGGATTCATCACTGTGTATTATTCAAGTTCGAGGCCATAGTCTATATTTCTTTACTAGGATATTGTCCTAACAAATTATCTATAGAGTTTTTGTTTTCAAATTTATTAATTGACCGCTTTCAGGGATATGTTGATAGATCTATTTCGGGAATTTTCTAGGTTCCCATCATCAGAACACTTTTTGAAAGAAGTGACAATCCCATGCAAAACATCAAACAATAGATCTATCAACACATTCCTGAAAGTGGTCAATTAATAAATTTGAAAACAAGAACTTTATAGATTATTTGTTAGGACAATATCCTAGTAAAGAAATATAAAGTATAGCCTCAAACTTGAATAATTTTCATTTTCCATTCAGTATTTTAATAAAAACCAGCCATTATTTATGTTTTGAGTCAAAACGTAATAAATTTTGGAATATTTTAGACTTTCTAAATTAAAAAAATTCATGGTCGGTCTGATCGGTAAGATTATCAAATACTACGCACGATTGATGAACTAATTTTTAGCGGAGAAAACATTTTCATATTGTCTCATCAACATAACAATAAAAAATATGTAAGATAAATAATTTTTGAAAAATATCCCATTAGAAATGTTAAAAATTGATTTTTTAAAATACTTATTTGGCAACTCTGAACAACAACTTTAAACAAGTTTTTTATCACTCTTGTAGTGAAGATGTTTAATTAGTTTAGGGTTTTTAAACCGCTTAATTATACATATCAATTAAAACATATAACCGTTTAAAAATACTGGGTTGAAAACAGAACACTTGGTCAACAATGAGTTAATAGTTTTTGTTTGTTTTTCATACACTCAAAAAAAAAAAGTTTGTAAAGTCAGCAAAAAATTTTGCTGAGTCAGCAAAATTTTAGTCAGGAGGATGCTTGCAAAAAAGTTGCTAATGTCAGCAAAATATTTTGCTGAAAATCAGCGAGCTGATTTTTAGCAACAAAATTTGTAGATTCAGCAAAAGTTTTGCTAACACTTAGTAGATTAGAAATAAAAAAGCCTTGCTAAAAATTAATAAATTTTTTGCTGAATTTTAGTAGACTGAAAAAAAACGCAAAAAATTTGTAGAAAAATTGTAATTTAGTTAATTTATTTGCTGAAAATTATAAAACATATTTTTGTGATTCTTTTAAAAATAATTTACTATAATAACGAAATATAAAAATTTTCATTTTCCCACATTGACGACATGAATTAATTTCATATCTGAAAATATATAGAAATAAATATATATATAACATAACAAACATTTTCTTTCAATTACTTACATCAATGGTTGTCTAAATGATGCTATCGTTTAAAGGACGCAACTGCCGAAGATAATTATAGAAACGAAACGAAAAAATAAACAAAAACAAACGAAACGAAAAAAACAACCCTTTTTTTGCAATAAGAAAAAGGAACCATAAAAATCTACCTAAGATCTATGTCTTTGTCTTTCGCTTTACTCTGTCTACATTTCTGTATATGTTTGTTTGCAATTTGACCACACTATTATTATTCTATAAACATTTAGTTTAAATAAATAAATATTTTATTTTGTCTTTTATTTAATTAATAGACAATTACTTTCACAAGCCGGTGACAACGCAAAATTTAAGTTGTTTTAATCCTCAATTTTGTTTTATGTATGAAAAAGAGATACAAAAACTTCCATGGTTGATTTTTTTATATGTCTTATTAGAGTTGTACTTTTTAGTATCATTTTCCTCTTCTCTACTACATCTTGACATGCCGTGACATCTGCTTCATTCTGCGTATATCTTTCAATCTGGTTGTCGTCCACACTATTAATGTGCTTGTCAGCACAATTTTTTTTTAGCAAAATTAATTAGTAAAACATTAGTATATTAGTAAAGCATTAGTATAAAACAGTTAAGTGCTGAATAAGTATAACAAAAATTTTAGCTGAAAACACGATTTTAGCAAAAAATTTTGCTAAAAAATAGTATACCTGATTTACAAGACGTTTTACTAACTTTTCTACTAACTTATTTTTTTGAGTATACTGTAAAATGTGAATAGTTAAATTTTCAAATGAATTATTTTCTTTGAATGTTTTAAATGAACTAAAAATTATAAAAAAAATTGTCCTGAAATCCCTAAAAATCCCTGGATCCCGATAAATCACAGTTTTCAAAATCCCGAATCCCAGTATTTACAAAAATCAGTCCCGTTCGGCACCCCTACTCACTACTCACTCATACTTTATACATCATTTGAAATCTTTCTTAAACTATGTACAATAATGCTAAATACTACCACTTAACATCCTGTCTTCTGTCAATGTTGTTAGTAAAATGATTAAAATAAAATGTTTTCAGAAATTTTTGACATGATGTCATTGTTGTTGGTTGATGGATGTTGTTGTTGGCTTTTGTTTAAGGGCTCTTGTTCATCCAATACATCCATACAAATTTCAACAATTTTTTATAATGATGTATAATTTACACGAAAAGTTGAAGGGGTTTTTTTTTTTATTTTTCAACTGAAGTGTTGAAAGTTATATGTATACAAATATAATTTGTATAATATAAAATATTATGCTAACAATGAAGGACTACTTATGAGTAAACCTCCTCCAGCTTTAAATATACTTTAATATGTTGTTATAATGCAGGAAGACTAATATACTACTATGAGTTTTTTTTATAAACAAATTTAATTTATATTAACCGTCATTATATTCTAAGTAAAGACACTAGATCCATAATTTTCATTAAATAAGTTGATAAAACAGAAATTGAAAATGTTTTGAATAATTTTAAAAAATAATAAAAGCCCTGGTTATGATAGCATAACCCCTCAAATGCTTTTAACAAGAAAAGAATTGGTGGTTGAAATCTTGACTGAAATTTTTAACCAACTTATTGATGAAGGTAGTTTTCCTAATGCCCTTAAAATACACAAGATAATACCCATACCTAAAGTGACTGAATCGAGTGAAATTGAAGATTTTCGACCAATTTCGGTGTTAACTATTGTTGATAAAATTTTTGAAAAATTGATTTTTGATCAATTTTCAAGTTATCTCGAAAGAAATGAAATTTTGTTTGAAAGGCAGTGGTCAATGTTGTTGAATATATATGTGGAGAGTTGGATGCAGGTTTTAATGGTGTAGCGGGTGTATTTTTTGATTATTCTAAGGCGTTTGATTTAGTAAATCATGATATATTAATAAAAAAAAACTCAAAGTTATTGGTCTGCACAGAAAAAACTAAAAACGGGTTTCAATTAAAAAATTTATTGAATCAATTAATATTTTAATTGATTTTGCACCTATCACGGCAATGATACTATCAATTAAACATTTTATTAAAATTAAGAAGGAAAAAAAGTTATAAATAACTTCTACAAAAAAAAATATGATACTCACAAAAAAAGTGTGTGATCTATACGTTGGTATGTGTGTTTTTTGCAATGCTGAGTCTGTTTGTGAGTGTGCTTGTTTTGTTTGTTAACTTCAAATGTATTTGGTATTTTATACTGAAAATTTTCTATTTATGCATACAGTGTATGAAAAAATAATATGATAATTGCGTCTTAAATAACATATGTATTTATATATTTAAAAGTCAATTAAAATATTAATTGATTCAATTAAATATTTGGTTAGAAACAAATTAAATTCAAATCAAATCTTTAATTATATATTTTAGGTTGATCATTTTTTCTGTGTAGCGAATAAAACCTTAGAACTTTTTCAACATTATTTTTCTAACAGAGCGCAGTTTGTGTAGGTTGGCGAATGTAGCAGCACTAGGCTACCAGTGAACTGTGGAGTTCCACAAGGTAGAGTACTTGGGCCACTTTTATTTAAAGTTTATATAAACGATGTTAAAAATATAAATTTTAACGGAAAGTTGTTTATGTACGCAGACGATATACATATGCATATTTTATCGATATAAACATGTTGCTGTTTTGCAAAACCCAGATTGAGTATGATTCTGCTATACTTTCGGAATTCTCGAGACTCAATAAAATTGTTCTTAATTCAGATAAGACTAAGTTCGTTAGATTAAATTCATATCGTTCTAGAAATGAAGATAAAATGGTTGTACATATCAATGGTACTCCGATAGCTGAATCGGATATGGTGAAATAATTAGGTATACATTTGAGCCACAACCTACTTTGGGATACGCATATAAATTTATTGAAATCGAAAATTTCGTCTGCATTCGGTGTTCGTTATAAGTTTAAAAATAAACTTAGCTGTGAGGTGAAAATGCTTATTTATAAATCCCTCATACACTCCCATTTGACTTATCTACCAATTATTTACGATTGTAGAGAAAATTCTTCTCTAAAATCTCTGCAATCTGCTCAAAATAAAGCTCTAAAACTAGTGTTTAACCTACCAATACGATACTCCACAATGGATCTTTTCAAATTTCATGCTAAAAATGTGTTACCAGTTCGCTGTCTTTATAAACATAAAATTGTAATGTATATTTTTAAAACCATTAGAGGAAATGTTCATCATCCCATACAGTTTATCCAAAATGCGGTACGTACACAAAGAAATACCAGACAAGCTTTAAACTTGAGCTCTGTGAGATGTCGTCTGGAGCTAACTAAGCAGCGCTTTGCATTTGCTGGACCACTTGAATATAATCGATTACCGTTTAATTTGCGGAATATTCAAGTTCTTTCAACTTTTAAAAAACTAGTTAAACATTATTTGTTGCAAATTATAGAAACACTTCTTATGTAATCTTTCAAATGATGTAAATACATATGTAATTATATGTCATATTATGTTTGCATTTATGACATCTTCTATAAATAACTTAATGAATTATATTTTATTTTTTATCTTGTAAATATGTAAAGTTGCCTTGAAGCCTTTGTAAAGCCTTTAAGGCGCTGAGGCGATAATTGAATTTGTTATACATATATTTTTTTGAATTAATAAAATTAAATTAAAAAAAAACTTTATCCCACTGAAATTTACTTGATTGTTAGATTTATTGACTCATTTTCAACCTTAATCGTACCATATCGCCTAAATGAAGCAATAAATAAAGATGTTAATCATTTTTCATAGTAGGCACTCAGAGAAAATATATGGTTGCAGTATGATTGATTGCTGCCACAAAACTATGTTTCCTATAGCCATAAATGGTTGTTTCATTTAAATTATTATTGTATCAATCATATTTCACCAATAATATGGTTGTTTTAATCATGTTAGAGTAAAAATCTTTCTTTTTTCGGTTATAATATTATTCTTTTCCCTACAATCATAATATAGTATTTATTATCATATTCCCCTCTCTCTAACTACAGCCGTATTATAGTTGCTGCAACCATAAGATTATCAGTTTTTTTTATGAGAGTCATCGCTCTTTTAGTGTCATTCTTGTTTAAGATTTTGTGAAAACAAGTTGTGAATAGAATTAAACAAAAAAACATAAAAATTTAAAAACAATAAAGTGGTGTTAATTTTAATGGTGATACTTTTAGTGAACGAAGGAATAATTTGGTAGTCTCAACCCAATACACCATGAGATCCTAAGCAAAAGTTAAATTGACACACTGTTATTGTTTATAGTACATAAAAGTGTTTTAAATTAAATAAAAAGTGATATAAAAGTGTAATATTTTTAAATTTGTTGTACTCACTCAAAATAAATTTTAAACAAGAAAAAAATTTAAGGAATATGAAAGAAAAATTTAAACAATATACACGCGCTTTTTTTTTTTTTTTTTTTTTTTTTGAAAAAAGTGAGGCCACACTCAGGAAATATTTCCTATATTTAGTGTGTTGCTTTCTTTGGAAAGGGATAGTATAGAGATGAAAGGTGGGGAAAGATGAAGGGCTTCAGACATGGCTTTTAAGTCTGCAGTACGATATAATCAGAATATGTTTGCAATAAGCATAATAAAGTAATAACTGATGACGAAATACTCTTCCATGATCATAATATGATAACTACGACTATAATATGGCTATAGTTCAAATATTATGATTACTATAAGCATGTTATGATCATTATAAATATATTGTGAAATTGTATTGTTAACAATATTTTAATGCGTACTTATGCTGTAATCACATGTTTCCATTATTTTTTCCCCCTGACAAAATAAGATGAAAAAGAGAAAGTTTAGTTTTGCTTTTTTAGATACTAAAATAAAAAAATGTTTGTAAACATAGCATATTTTGTCGATATGGTTTATGGTTTATGTAACGTCTTAATAACACAAATCTTATTCGTCAGCGCAAAGACAATTTGATTACTTAAATTATTTTAAAATAAGTTTATATAAATGTGTAAATTATTAAATAAATAAATATACGTTTGTACTATTTCAAAAAAAAAAAAAATTAACACACATAACTTTTTAATCCAGCTTCAACAGTATGCTGGGAAAATAATGTAGGAATCATACTATGATAATTCATAAACATTTTCATAACCATAATATTATAACATTGAGACCAATGGGGAACCATAATATGGTAATCTAATTATCATATTATGATTAAGAAAAATATAAGAGTATGGTTGTCACATATTAACATGGTTGCCGCAATCATAAAACCAAAAATGTATGATGCTTTTCGAATATGGTTGCCCCAACCATGTTTTTTTTCTCTGCATGCGGTAAGGTTTAGACGAGCCCACAAGATCAGTCACAGTTCGTAGGAAATTTTTTGAGATTATGGTAAATTTTTGACAAAGGTTTCAAACTAGTTATAGTTTTCCTTACTCTGAGCGAATAATTTTCATTAATTACTAAATTTCTTCTTAGCTTTAATGAAAATTTTCTTTGGAACTCGTCCTTTGAAACTTTTCATAGAATCTATGAAACATGTTTATTTTTTTTTAAATAAATTTTTCTGAAATCTGGAATATAGTACTTTCGAACCCTATACTATACTCACTTTTTGTAGAGAATTTTTTTGTCAATACCTAACTCTGAACCACCTGTGCTCAGTTGTACACTGCGCAGATGACCGGATGGGTTGGTGGGAATTACTGTAGGAGCAAATATTCCAATTTAAAATTAAAACTTTTTCATTAAGTTTTTTTTTTTTAATATAGATGTAAATAGATAAAATGTTTTATTAATATTTGACCTAAGAAAATAATGTAATGATAAAAAAAGTTATGATGAAAGGTGTTCAAATGTTTTTTTTTTTTTGTCAATCTTATCAATTACAAAGATAACAAATGGAAAGAAGTGCCGGCAAAGGCGGTCGATTAAATGATACTTTTAACAAACTAGAATGCATGTGCATATACGAGGGTAGTATAATAAATCAGGTAAAAAATTTATCAACTAATTGCTTTTATAATTATTAGAACTTTCCAGCTAACTCCCACATTAGTTTAGAGATAAGTGCACACAAAAAAAAAATTCATACTATTTATGAATATTTTATGAAAAATTTGCCAATGTACTAATTTAGGAACTTTTTCATAACATTTATAAACAGTGCATAAAAAATACTGGGATAATTTGTGTCTCGTTAATTATGACAAGGTTCTTAAAATATATGTAGAAACACTTAATATTTATGAAAAAGTACTTAAAAAATTTGCCAATGCACAAAAACCTAATATTTATGAAAACTTTCATAAATTGCAATAATATTGTGAATTTTTCATAAATGCTAGGGAAACTAGGTACACTTCATAAATAGTAAGTATATTTCATAAATAGTATGAACCTTTAAAAATATGAACTTTTTCATAAAAAATTGTGATTTTTTTTTGTGTGTTTGAATTTTTTTAAAGGAGGATTTAAATGTATTTGGTAGTGGATTTTAAACAGCTGATTTGCCCAAATTTTTTTTATTATACTGCGGAACTCGAAAAATAAAACAAGGGAACCGACCATTGATCCTAAATATTTCGGCTACGCTGATTTTAATGGCGTATCCAGTTTTTTCTTTTTGGATTAAAGTCTTGCATGTTTTAATGTGGTTTTTATATGTAAAATTTTAGATTTGGGCAATCTTGTTCGTTTGAGGGAGCGCTCATTCCAGTTCAATTGATCACAATGATCCCTCTTTTAGTTCAAACAATCTTTGACAATTTCGTTCAATAGTTTGATCATTTTCAAGCGAATTTTTCATATTAAACATGTTTTTAACATTAAAAAAAAAATTTTAATTAAACTCAAAAGCATAGAAATATTACTCAAATGACAAAAAAGAACAAAAAGAGCGAAAGCCGTAAAAGAGCTGAATATTGCGTACTAGCTCACTAGTTCAAAGTAAAGACTAGTTCAATTGAACTAGATCGTTCACAAACTACACAACTAAAGGGTCCGCCAAATAACTTTTTTTTTTTGAAAATGCTATAAAAAAAAAACTACTGAATATTTTCTCAAATTTCTTTTTTTATTTGAAAGTACAATCCTTTCGGTTAATAATGGAAAATAATTTCATTCAAATGGCTGCCTCGGCTGGCCATGCAGTAGCCTACACGATCGGTCCAATTTTTAAGCACATTATCGATTGTGTGCAGCTGTATTTCACCATTGGCTTCACGAATATTGTCCTTTAAAGTCAATTGTCTCTGGCTTGTTGGCGTAACACTTATCTTTGACGGCACCCCACAAATAATAGTCCAACGGTGTCAAATCGCAGCTCCGAGGCTATTAAACATTAGCTAAAAATGAATTTGCAGAAAAAACTGCTAAAATAAGAAAATTTTTTTACACTAAATATTAGTAATATAAGAATAGCAAAAATAAATCTGTTAAATTTACAAATATTTAGTTATATATGAGCTAAACTTTATTTAATTGAAAGTAACAAAATAATCTGCTAACATCAGCAAAAAAAATTTACTAAATATTAGTAGACAAAAAAATCATTAAAAAACGTGACATTTTTAAAGTCTTGCCCTTATGAAAAGTCTGCCCTTATGAAAATTTCTGTTGATTTTAACAAACTAAACTGTTATCTGTATTCTACTAAATTTGAAGTATCTATAGAGACGAGCACAATATAGTTAGATTGGCAGAATGAAATTAATGTATGGGAATAAAAAAATTTTTGTTTTGAAATGTGCAAAAGTGATGTTTTTGTTTTGAAATCCATAAACATCTTACTCAAAATTTTATTATCAACTCGAAAATTTTCATTGAAAATATATATTGCAATTATCCTAAATGAACATCACAATTTAAAATATCATTCTCCAAAAAATTTCATTTAACGTATAAATTTGTGATTGTTAAGCATATAAAATTTAAATTTAACTTTACGTTAAATTTAAATTGGGCTCTTAATAATCGAATCATAATAACTATTCAATTTAACAAATTTATTTTCACTGGACTAAATTGTATCAAATTATATCTAGATAGATATAAGGCTATACTAAATTTGATACATTTCTCTGTAGCATCATATTACTTTTTTTTTAACCCGATACTTTCAAAATTCCTTTGAGTGTATAATTTTTTTTTTCGTCACTATAGGTGAACATTTTTTGTGTTGAAAATGTATCCTTTTTAATATAAATTTCTTAAAGTAACCAAATCCATATTAATGTAAACAGTTATAGGAGAAAACCCATATAAAAATATGTACGTGGTTTGAAATTGAACTTATCACTAGGGCAAGGAATTTAATGCAAATGCAGGTTTTTTTCTCGATAATCTAAAACTGGGTAGACTAAATATTTATCCGAATCATCAAATTTAGAACAAAACGGCATCGATTTGTAGTTACATATTTGGCATATTTTGGCCAAAGTGCATATTTTTACGTACCTCTTAGTTTTTTTTGGACATTTTGTGCTTTTTTGTACTTTTTAGTGCATCCCAGCAAAGACTCGGTAATATGTTGGTATTACGGAACATGTTACCTGGTAATAAGTTAAACTCTTACATTACTTCGCAACTGTTGGTTTTACTGACTGCCCATTAGTAACTCCAAATTCACATGCTTAAATTTTTTATGGTATAACACCCTGCAACAAACTTATTTTTTAAATAAATAAAAACTGCGTTTTTAGTTTTTAGCCATCACGTCAAAATTCCTCTTAACAGGATTTTAAAGTTTAAATTTTTGCAAAAAAATATTACAATATTTGTACTCATTTAAGAATGCCAATATGGGTATCGAATGAAACGTGAGAACAGTTGCTGTTTTCAAAAAAATGGTTAGTTATAGGTTTTCACGATTAAAAATTTCACAAATGTCAATTTAGAAATGTAATCCTTTAATATCCTTAATGATTCTAAATTCAACTAGAACACTCAAGCGAACACTTCCTAGCATTTTTGGTATTAAAATGAGCTAAACCGGTTAGGCGGTTAAAAAGTTGTGAGTAAAAACGTGAAGGTACCTCTAAATGTTCAAACTATTTCATCTCTAGCCTTCTGGTAAACAAAAATATTTTTTAACAAACGCTGAGGAGAAAACTATTTTATTTTCATTACCTATGGTTTTTCAGGCAATGCCGTTATCGATTCAAAACCCTTTCAACTGACTATCGTTATCTCCAAAATACCGTTACCGCAATAGTTCAAATACCGTTAACCGTAATATACCGTTAACGATATAACTAAAATACCAATATCCTTAAAATACCGTTACCGAAGTAACTACAATATCGCTATCGCTAAAATACCGTTACCGAAATAATTCAAATAGCGTTATCCTTAAAATACTTTTGCAGAAATAATCTGACAAAATCAGAAAAAATAATCGCTGTAAATGATATATATTTTCCCAAACCTTAATCATAAAGTTATTGGAATTCGGGCATAATGAGCTAAAATTATCGATGTGTATTGACATTACCTGAACCACTTAAACAATGTTATCTTTAAATTACCGTTACCGAAATAACTGAAAACCCGTAATGCCTAAAATAACGTTACCGAAATAAACGAAAATAGCGTTACCGCTAAAATACCGATACCGAAATAAGTAAAATACAGTTAACGCTTAAATACCGTTACCGAAATAACTGAAATATCGTTACCCCTAAAATACCGTTACCGAAATAAACAAAAATAGCGTTACCCCTACCGATACCCGCATCGAATCGGATCATCCATTCATGATTTAATATGAAAAAAATATTAATATGTATAAAAAATAACAAAAAAAAAATGTTCCCTTAAACCGGGCTCGAACTCGAAACCTTTCGACTGCAAACATTTATAAACAAAGCATCATAATTTTTATAAAATAAATGCTTAACCAGTGGTTATACTTTTCTGAATGGATATCACTGGGAAAACACTTTTTCCCAACATTGGCATAGTGTTCTCAGCCAATTCTTTGCCAATGATTTTTCTGTAAACCACTGAGAACCACAAGAAATACTGGTAAAACGCTTTTTGGAAACGCTGGTAAAGCGTCTTAAACAAGTGCCCTGCCAGTGGTATTACCAGTGCTTGATTTTTTATACCGCTGGCAGTTTCTGACTGCGCAGTTACCAACCTTAATTCCTTATTCCCAAACTTATTACTGGGTAATAGATGTTTCCGCATATTTTCCATTTATTTTAAGTATTTTTTGTTTAGTTTGTTTAAAAAAAAAATAAATTTTGTTACAATTTTATACTTTGATTTAAGCAAAATCATTTCTACGTTTCATAATCTTGAATCGTAAGATTCTGTTCCCATTAAAAATATAAATGCCAAATAAAATTTTTTTTCTATATTTTTTAGGCCTTGATTTTTGCCAAATGTGTACATATTTGTCAAGTCTTTAGTGCATATTTTTTATTTTTAGCTGCATTTTGTAAGCGCCTATTTTCCTTTTTTAGTTGCATGAAATTCCTTGCCCTATTTATCACATTTTACGGTAATGATAATGATGAAGTGAATGAAAATGATGATGATGATGAATAAACAATAACAAAACGCACGTTTGACTCGTTAAGGGAAATAAAGAAAATTGATTCGAGTGTTGAAAGATCCAACGAATTGTTTATATTCAAAGTTTTGTATGTGTTATTTGATGATTGTGGTACGTACACTCGAACGAACATTTGAACGTACGAAAAGGCATAAAATAAAAACGTTTTGTTAACATTTTGTTTACTTTTTGTAAATAATAATTTTGTTTGTGCTTTGTTTAATAAACCTACCAAAATAAAAATAATACAAAAAAAAAGTGAATTGATTAGATATTTTTTTTTTTTCATTTTCGGTACTCAATATGTTACGGTGTATTTATTTACTTTTATTTATTCACATTTCAATACCAACAAATTTGAAAATTTTAATTAATTTTTTGTTTGAGTTACATATCGTTGTCTTATATTCAAACGGAGCAACAGTGGAGAGCACTCGTGAGTACATCCCATCAAAACCACACATTACCAAATAATGGGTAAAGTAATCTATCGCCATAGGGATCAACGCATTACAATACAGCTTACTTTACTGCTGAATTTTAAAAGTAATGTATAGACTCATTACCTTGTAAGGGGTCAGGTAAATCGATACTTTTATGGTTACTGGGTTAGGAAAAGTAATGTGTCTATAAATAGATTTTCAAAAAAAAAAATAATTATAAAAAAAATTGCTTAAAAAAATTATTACAAATATTTTTGTTAATTAAATAAATAGAGTGGACACGCTGAGATTCGAACATGGGCTCTCTGGTTGTTAGTCGAACACTCTACCAACTGAGCTATTGTCACATATAATGTTGCATAAAATGTAAATGAATTGTTGTGATTCGAGTATTCGTTTGTGTGTTCAAAAATATATACCTTACCCTCAAGATTACAAAAAATCACAAAGTAACTAGTCTAAATATAGATTGTCAAAAAAATATTTGAAATATTACTTTAAGTTTATATTTCATGCATTATGTAATTGATGATCGGTAACTCATTACTTTTCTTTGGATACTAATGATACAGATTACCTTGTAAGGCATACTCCTTACATTACAAGGTAATGCATTACTTTATCGCACTCATTACCAACGTTTTCCTGGGATATAAGTACATTTTACACCTAAAGATTCTGGCCGAAAAATTTTTGACACTAGAACAAAGTATCAGAGTCACTATCCGACATCAGGCGTTTGTGCTATATTAACGGAAAAAGTGTCGTTTTTGATTTTTATCTTAAAAATTCAAAAACTGAAAAAAGGGTAAACGCAGTATGTTGAGGTGCGGTTAAAAGTATTATAAAAAAATATATTTCCAGGAGGGTACAAAATCGGAGCATTTTGATCAAAAACGACACTCTTTCCGTTAATATAGCTAGAACGCCTGATATCGTTCGAGCAAAAACCGGTATGCGTAGAAACATATAAGTGGGCGTACTCAAATGAAAGCAAATTTCCACAAGATTTCAAAAATTATATTATTTTTATGATCCATTACACGTACCGCCTCTGAAGCAATTTTAAGTAAAAAAAAATGGATGCTATATTTGGCATTACCCAGCGATAACCGCGTGAAGGTGATAGTACAAAATTTGTTGGCTCCTCCAGTCCGTCCAAATCCCGGCTTCGCCGAGGAAAGTTTTTTTGGGCTACCGGCCTTTGGCCGGGCTTACAGGTTTTCTCCTATGTGATACGCAGTTTAGTGGCTTCGCTAACTAAAGTTTTTCTGCGTGACCGGACTTCGGCCGGACTTAGGGGTTTTCCCCTATATGATATGCAGTTTAGTGGCCTCGCTGGGTAAAGTTTTTCTGCGTCATCATGACGTAATAGGTAGTTTAGCGGATTCACTGAGTAAAGTGTTTCTATTTTGCGACTTTATCAAAAAAATGTATTTTCTTGTAATTTCGATGTATTTGTAAGTGTTTTCCGAAATAGCGCTGCAAGAAAAATTTGTAAACGGGTGTAGAGGGTGCTAGGTTTCATAGATGCTAAAAATAATATAATTTTTGAAATCCTGAGAAAATGTCCTTTCCTTAGAGAACAAACACTTGTATGTTACAACGCGTACTGGTTTTTGGGCCCAGCTCCTTTAACCGAAAATAGAAAAAAAAATTTTTTTTATTCTATTTTTTTTGAAGAACACCCGATAAAGTACAATTTTAGCCAAATTTTGAATTAATTCAATAGGCAAATAAGGATGAAAATGTAGCTTAGAAGAAAAAATCCTACACGCGTTGTTTCGCGAACTAAAAAAAAAATATGCCACCAAAAAAAGCGCGTGGTTGAATTTTTTGTTTTAAGCCGAATTTTCATCCTTACATCGGCTTGCAGATTGAACATTTTTTTCTAAATTTTGTTTAGATAACCGTGGAACATGAATTAAATTTGCAAAATTTTAAATTATTTCCACACATCGATGATGCACTTGACTAAATAAAAATTGTAATATCGATATTGAACTGATTAGAACATAGTTTTCGCACCCTATTAAATTTTTGCTAAAACGCGAACTATTACGAATATCCAAAAAAGCTGAAACATTATTTACCTAAATCGACTAAAGTTTAATATATATCAATTTGACATTTAAATAACGCAAATTTTAGTAAAAAAACTTTAAAATCATATTATTTTTACAGAATATCCCTAAAAAAAGATATGTCTGGACAGGGTTTGACTGTATTTTATATACCTTTAGGCGCGCCATAAAAAATCCTTTCACATGATGCTAATATTGTGTACGTTATCTTTACTTAAAGTACACAATTCTTTGAAAAATAATTACCATTTCCTAAACGGTCCAGCTCACGGAATCTCAGTGCTACGCAAGAAATATTTTGGGAATGATCATAAAACAAAGCAACCCAGTAAAACTTTGGTAATGGGTGCGATAAAGTAATGCATTACCTTGTAATGTGTACTCCTTACCTGTATCATTATTTTCCAACAAGAAGTAATGAGTTACCGATAATTGAACAATCATGGATTACCTTGTAATGAGACCTCCTTACGTTTTACATTACTTCAAAACATAAAATAATGACTTACCGATCATCAATTACATAGTGCATGAATTATAAACGTAAAGTAATTATTTATATATATTTTTGAAAATCTATTTATAGACAAATTACTTTGTGATTTGTTGTAAGCATAATGGTAAGGTGTATATTTTTGATATCACGAACGAAAACACGAAGCACAACAACTCATCTACATGTTAAGCACTAAAATATTGTATGTATCGATAGCTCAGTTGGTAGAGTTCTCGCCTAACTAATTGTTAAATACCAGAGACCCCAGGTTCGAATCCCAGCATGACCAAGTTATTTATTTAATAAAAAAAAAGTTATTTATTTAATTAAAAAAATATCTGTAAAAAAAAAATTTTATGCATTTTTTTATAAAAATGTATTTATAGACACATTACTTTTTCCCACCATGTAACCATATAAGTAACCAGTTACTTTACCCACTACAATGTAATGAGTTACTTTGAGGCTCATCGCCTGTAAAATTCATCAGTGAAGTAACGTGTAAAGTAATACATGAAGCCCTATGGCGATACATTACTTTACCCATGATTTGGTAATGTGTGGCTTTGCTGGGAAAGTTAATTTTTCTCCATATAAGGGGTTTTTTCCACATAGTATATGTCAAAAAAAAGTTAATTTTAATATATTTCGTGAACCTATAACAAAAAGGATTTAACCTCTGCGGTCTTATGCGGATACCTATTTTGTCAAAAAAAAAGTTAATTTTAATATATTTCGTGAACCCATAACAAAAAGGATTTAACCTCTGCGGTCTTATGCGGATACCTATTTTGCAATGGAGTTTCGAAATATTACTAAAAACTGTTTAAGAAAATTCGTTTAATATTATTTTGATATAAATTTTATTTGTAGTTTTGTTTTATTTTTTTTTAATAATAATCATTAAATTACACTACTAGAAATAAACCTGTAAAAATAGCAAAAACCTGTAAAATTTGCAGAAAAAACTGCAAATTTTACTAAATATTAGTAATATAGAAGTAGCAAAAAAAATCTGTTGAATTTACAAATATTTAGTTATATTTGAGCTAAATTTTAGTTAATTGAAAGTAACTAAATAATCTGCTAAAATTAGCAAAAACATTTACTAAATATTAGTAGACAAAAAAATCATAAAAAATGTGAAATTTTTCAAGTTTTTTTAATGCGAATAAAAGTCTGCCCTTATGAAATCCGCAGACGTCCGCTTAGATGGTATTTTGAAAATTACTACGAGGGTCAAAAAGAGCAAAAGTCAAACCCAGGCCAAACAGCTAATGCGAGGGACTCGAAATTTGGTTTGTGGCTCCTTATCCTACGTATGTATGTATCCACATCCAGAATTTCGGGAAATTCTTTCGAGAAGTGGCGTGAAGAGGCAATTTGGTATGTGGTTTGCTAATACGGCGTAGATGGAAAATGTTACGGGGAGAGGCGCAAAAGGAGAAAAGCTAAGGATTTATAAAAATTCCCGCGAGGAGGGGTACGAAGGAGAAGAGTTGGATGCCAGGCCAAACCATTAAAGCAAGCAGCTTGAAAAGGGCCTGGCCAAACGGCTTAAGCAAGGATCTTGAAATTTTGTATATGATTTCCTAATACTTCGTAGACATCCGTTTTTTTCGGGGACGAACATAAAGGGGAATACCTTAAAGTCATACCTTAAAGTCCTAGCCTAACAGCTTAATCTAGGAAGTAATAAATAGGTTTAGATTTGTCTTCGCTTAGAAAGGATTTTGGAAACTCATACGATAAGATTAAAAACGTGGTAGCCCATGACGACCTGCCAAAACTATTTTTCTAGAAAATTTAAATTTTGGTGGTTTAAATAGTCACTGGTTTAAAAAGTCACTCAGCCCAACAACTTTTTCAAAGTCACAAACTTTTGGATTTTTTTTAAATTTGAAACTGTAAAAAATTGCAATTTTTTAAAATTTTAAAATCATACTCAACATTGACTGACTGACTCAACATCGAATAGCACCAAACCGCTGGAGCTAGAAGTTTGAAATTTGATATGTAAGTTCCACCTCCACCATCTCACTAAGACGTGATTTTTTGATTTTTGTGCTGGGAGGGGCATAAGAGGAAAAACAAAAAGCGAAATTTGGCTTTATAAAGAGTATATGATAGTATTTAATATAAACAAAATTCAAAGAAGATACCAACGATTTCTGTCTTCTTTAATATATTTAGAATAATATAGTGAAACTTGGTAAATTATTAAACTTATTAAACTTTATTTTGTAGCTTGCTTTTTTTTTGCTCAAATCCAAGTTACGAGTATTTAACATAAAGAAAACATATTTTTCCACAATTATGTCTAGCAGAGTCTTTAAACACACACACACACATTCACATACTGAAATATTCAAATACCACATTTCATTTACTTACCCCACCTCTTAAATAACCTCTTAAATAGAGTAAAAGTCTATTTAAACATAGGACTCAGTGATGGACAATTTAATCTATTCTATTGGTACTAAAAGTTCACTAAAATAGTACGTTTTTAAGTGAAAGGTACTAAAACTATGACTTTGTGATGTCTTTTTAACTTCTAGGTAAATAGGCAAAAACAAATTTAAAATGTATTCAATTTGAAATCTGATAAAAATTTCTTAAAATTGGTCATATATATCTCATGACTTGTAAAAATTTGTTTTAAAGGTCAAAGTTCATGCTGAAAATAGTCTCTTAAAAATGTTAGATTAAAACGATTGAAAAAGCTCTTTGAACATATTTTCGAAACTCATTGATTTTTCTTTAAAATTTAAAGTTTTGCGAGAATTTTCTACGGTACTTTTATAACGAACAATATATTCTAAAAAAGTACCTTAACATTTTACTTTCCATCCCTGTCGATTTGAACCTAGAAATGTTGTTAGTTTTTAAGATTTGTTATTTTCCTCTTCAACAACATACAGCATTTATATTTTGCAATGTTTTTTTTTCGTTTTTTTGCTGCATTTCTTGCAAACAAATAATAAGAAACTTTTTCTGTGCATATTCTGGTTTTTTGTTGCTGCTGCTGATTTTATTCAGAAAATAAATGAATTGGTAGCCTGCAGTAAATTGCAAAATTCATGACAACATTTACGTTTGTTATGGAAATGCATTAAGTGCAATTTATTGTTCGCTTAAACAAATTTTTGTATGCAAAAGTATAAAATATAATATGCAGAATATGCACATTGCAGTTGTATGTAGTGCGATGCAAAATGTGGTGGTATGTTTGCTGCTGTTTTTGTTTTTGTTTTAAAGCTCAAGTAGAAGTTGAAATTAATTTTTTGTTTTAATTCCACAACATACATGGACGTGAGAGTGTGTTAAAGGAAGAGACTACTTGATGTTGGTGTATAAATGTATATCAGAAAAATTTATTTACAGGGGGATCAATAAGAAAATTTACAAAAAAAAAAAAAATTCAATAAATAAATTATGCTTCCCCGTGTAAAAATATTATATATGGTCATATGTTTTTTTAATATTAAAATATATGATTGTATATGGTGTAATGCATATCCATATCCATATCATATTATATATTTCTTTTGGGATAACATATATAACGATATATTGTTAAATATTAACCTTTATAAAATGAGATGTTAAGCATAATTGCTATACATAGTAAGATATCATAGATCTATTGTCATGACACTAAGATTACCAATTTAGTTTGAGATATGATTATATATGGTCCAACATCTTTAATATTTTCCATGCGTATACGACATAATGTAATATATAACCCCATATAAATGCGCAGATGTCCAAATTATTTTTCTTCCAGTTAAAAAACAAATTATATGGAACTTTATGCAGTCATATCAGTTTCTATGAGACGCTATATGTGATCTTATTAAAAATCATCCGAAATATTTGCCCATATAATTGTACATTTTGAACCCGACCCTCTCAGAATTGACTGAAATTTTGCATGCAGCTACATTTTACTTATACAAACACAACCTAATATTTAGAAATTGCATTTTTGAAAATATGTGGGCGTGGCAAGGTATCGAAGTTTTTGAAAAATGACAATTATATGTACTTTCAAGCTGTGATTACTACGGATTGGCTGAACCGATTTCAAAGATTTTGGTACAATTAGAAAGGTATTTAAAACATACACAACACATTTTATATTACACTGACAAATACATCTTAATTAATTTATGTCATCATAAAATTGATTTCGATATATACGCTGAGTGGCACTTTTACGCAACCAGCCACGGAAACTCTGTATGTGATAGTATAGGTGGGACATTAAAAAGAGGCGCTCGGAATTATAGCATTGCAAACAAAAACCAACTTAAAACACCGAAAGACCTTTATCATTGGGCTTCACGAACTTATAAGACATCCATAGAAGTTGCTTATGCACCCGCTGACGACTATAACAAAACAAAAGAAGAGCTATTTTCAAGGTATAAAAATGCTAAAACTATTACAGGAACTCAAAGCTTCCATTTCTTTTATACCTTTAGATGAAACTTCACTAAAAGTTAGCAAATATTCCGAAAGTCAACAGTATGAGATGCGCAAAATTATATATTAAATCTAAAAAAATAAAAATAAAAAAAAAAAAAAAAATTTTCCAAGGGTAAGTCCATATTTTGGGGGTGTGTGAAAAATTTGATTATACGATTCTTGTTCTAATCTATTAGAATTACAAAAAAATCGGTATAACTTTCAAAGGATAGCTACTTTATTTTTTTGTCACACAACGATATCAAAATATAAGGAAGTTAACTAGAGATGCATTTACTTAAAAAAATTAAAAAAAAAGAAAAAAAACGCCACTTTAGTTTTTAGATATGTTATATATATTAAATAGACCCTTCTAAAAATTTTTTTTTTTGTAAAAAAACACTTGTCCTTTGAAGTGTTTTCCCAGTTTAAAGTTTTATTTTTGGCAAAAAAATTTGTCAGTGTAATATAAAATTTTTACAGTGTATGTTTTCGAAAGCTAATTTAAATACCTTTCTAATGGTACCAAAATCTTTGATATCGGTTCAGCCATTCAGTAGTAATCATAGCTTGAAAGTACATATTATCGTCATTTTTCAAAAACTTTTTGATCTAATTTGGTTTTGATCCAAATTATGGCCCGATAGAGTTGTATTAGTTTTGTATCTAATTGTATAAGTTGTTATCTAAACCGATACAAATAGATGTAATTACATAAAAACCAGATATGTTTGTATCCGGATTTTGGCCTGATATAATTGTATGTGACTGTATGTAAACTGATACATCTAAATATAGTTAGATCCCAGCTTTAGTCTGGTAAAATTGCACTAAATATTACATTTTTGTATATGATTATATGAAAATATACACAATGTGTGTTCATATCCGTTACGCATAAACGTTTTTTAAGTTTTAATACTCATCCCAGAAAGTGGGATATTTTACGCAAGAGCGCTTAAACGATACGTATTAAATAGTCAGTTTATTGTGGAACAATTTTAAAAATAAAAAATTCGAGAATACTTACAAAATTTGGCTTAAAAGTTTGATAATGCTAAACAAATTTTGGAAATATATTTATAAAATGTCCATAGCGTACTACGTCTTTCAATTTAAAACAAGCAAAAAATAAAATTACTTGTTTCAAACTAAATGATGCTGTGATGGACTAATCTATGGAAATTTTAAAAATGTTTTTTGTATAATATGCTCTACTTTGTCCAAAAATTTAAAATATACAACAAGAAGACCGCGAGGAGCAACTATAAGTACCTTCAAAAAATGTTTGGGTTTTATCCATAAACAGCTCATTAATACCTATTGTTTTTGTACGTAACGAAATTCGCAAATTTTTTAAATTCGGGACAGACTAATATACAGCCATTATACTTTTAATGCGACAATATAGTTTTTTTATATAAAATGTCTTCTTTTTTTGGTATGGAACGATATATCTTTACATATAACTATGAATAGGTCAAGATATCGTTTTATCCAAAATGAAATACATTATTTAAAATATTACACTACACACAGAGAAATAAAGTTCCAACCGAATTGAAAAGTGTATTTTAATGGTGACAACTTATAAATTCAGTTTGTACAACGATATTTATATTAGATTACTTAATATTTTGGGTGTTGGAACTAAAATTCAGTGGAATTAACCGAACTTTGTTGTGAAATCTAATGTTCCGTTGTACCTAACGACTGAAATTCATAATAACCGAATTTGAGTCGTAGTAACAGAAATTCAGTTGGCAAATAGCTACATTTTTCTGTGTGTACACTATATTATAACATATAGTGTAATTTTGATATGTGTTATATCTAATTATACATGTATTCGTGCATAATTAGATTAACCATATATATGTCATATACGATTATATATTGGTGGATATGCAATAAGATATAGTTATATGTAGCGACATATTAAACAAATTAGAGGGGACAAATTTTATATATAAATATACATAAAAATGTTTTACTTTTAAATTTTAAAAATTAAAACCAAGAGTTTATTTTTCGATCTTTTATCATACATTATGATGTGAGCAAGATTATTCGAGTTCAAGATCATTTGTTTTTTGTTAAACAAAAAAACCGTGCAATATTTATTTATTACTCAAAAAAGTTTTTGCCCGCTTTCTTGTAGCAGACTTTATCTACTGACAGGTCCTTACATGTTTCATTTCGCGTCACCGAAAATCATCGGAGAACCAATGTAGAAGGGCTAGAATTATTATACCCAAATTTTGAAGGAAAAAGATCAACGCTTTACCCGTATTGTTATATTTACTCGATGAGAAGTAAAAAACAAATGATCTTGAACTCGAATAATCTTGCTCACATCATAATGTATGATAAAAGATCGAAAAATAAACTTTTGGTTTTAATTTTTAAAATTTAAAAGTAAAACATTTAAAAATTGCAGAGTACGGCAAAAACTGATTTATGGTCCTAATACTATAGTCAGAAAGTGTTGTTGTTTATTTAATAAACAATAAAAACACAGTGTATTATGACTAGAGATTCTAGTCTATACACGAACAATGTTTATTACTTAAAAATGTTTTATTTTTGATTTGAATTAGTTCAATTCTTCCAATTTTGTTTTTTACTTCTCATCGAGTAAATATAACAATACAGGTAAAGCGTTGATCTTTTTCCTTTAAAATTTGGGTAGAATAATTCTAGCCCTTCTACATTGGTTCTCTGATGATTTTCGGTGACGCGAAATGAAACATGTAAGGACCTGTCAGTAGATAAAGTCTGCTATAAGAAAGCGGGCAAAAACTTTTTTGAGTAATAAATAAATATTGCACGGTTTTTTTGTTTAACAAAAAACAAATGATCTTGAACTCGAATAATCTTGCTCATATACATAAAAATATTCATTTACATATGCATGCAGTAACATATATATTTGTATAAAATAATGCATGATTATATGTAAACGTTTTTACTCGGGCTTACATTTTTTTTTTTCATATTTTTATTAAAAATAATATATGCCATGGAATACAAGTAAATCCAATTAAATCACAAAAAAACTAATTCTATCTACCAAAAATTACTTTTCTTTTAGGATCTTATTAGATCCAAGTAGATCTAAATTCATCCCACGGGATATTTTGGGATCCATCATTATCTCAAATTAGATATTTTTGAATCCTCCAGTTTTAAGATAAATTTTGATCTTACTTAATCCGGTAATATATATACTCGGATATTACTGGATACCCCAATTTTGAGATAAATTTGGATACGAATTAATATCGATCTATATCAAATGAGATCTGATTTTGTATTTGAGATGTAACTTTTTTGATCGGTTCATTGACAATAGTGGTTAGAAAAGAGTGGGCGTGGCCGAAAATACTTCTAAAAACCTATTTTATTAAAAATAATATTCATCTAATATGAATTTGAAGAAAATAATTTTTTTAAAAGAAGATGTAGTTCTGATTTTTTATTGGGTAAGAAAACTCAATTTATAAAAAATCTAAGAAATTGTCGATTCAGAGAGATTCATCGTGTAAGTCTGCGTTCGCTCGTTTTGGAGAAAATATTCCTTAAAGGTTGTTCATATTAAATCTTCTCCTGATTAGGAACTCATATTTGTTACAAGTTCGTGACTTCAGCGGTTTTTGCTCCTCCCCTTGGGAATTTCCCAACATACCGTTAATATATAGTCATCGAAAATGCAAAAGGGCGTAACTAACAATGTTTTCAAAACAGATTTTATTGATGATTATGCTTCATTTGGCTAAACTACATGCCTAGCCAAAACTTTGGTCTTCTACAATAAAAAACAGCGGTTTTATAAATAAAGTTCGAATGTTTATATGTTTTTGTTTTCACGCATTTTTTTGGTTGCCTTGTAAAATATTTAAGTAGGGTTGAGTGATTATGATTGGTTATATGATTAAAACTATCAGTTTTATTTACGATATTGGTAAAATGTCTCTGGACGTTTTTTGCTTCTCATGTAAAAAAGTTAATATGTAAGTTACGTCCTATTGTATTTTGGGTGACGATATGTAGATGTCTACTTGTGGTAAGTTACCCACAAAGCAAACTTCAAGTTCCTCGCTTAATTAGTTTGGCCAGGCCAGATGTCTGTCTACTCATGATTAGGAAACCATATAACAAATTTCAAGTTCCTAGCTCCAGCGGCTTGACCAGATCGACAAGGGGGGAAATTTCCACCTTTTAGCCCATATTTTACCACTTTTCTGGGAAGAATTCCAAAAGTATCAAGGATGAGTTCCAAAAGATATCAAGGCTTTAGGTCACATCTGTATTAAACGTATAGAAAATTTTGGTTTGGTCAGGCCGCCAACGAACCTTCAAAAGCTTGAATTTACAAATTCCACTGTTGTAGCCTACTGTTTTTTCTGTGCACTTTTTCCTATAGCGGGGTAGTTGGCTTGGAAAACCTCATATCTGAAATATTTTTTGTAAAAATTATTTCAATACACACATTTCTTAAAACAAAAAAAAAAAAAAAAACAAAAAATTAAACATTTTCCAAAAATGTTTTAACTTTTGTATTAAAAATACAATAATTGTTTTTTCAAACTTTCTATATTTTCATACACTTAGTTAGAATATTTTTTGACCTCAAGTCCAAAAATCTAATATGATATTGTCATATTAAATTTTATTTGTTGCTTTTCAAAAAGCTTGATCATTTTAATGATAGACAATACAATTGTTTCATTGGCATTCACCCAAATCTTCAGTTGTCTGCAACAGAAAAAAAGGCTTAACCTATTACTATCTTTTTATTTTGCAGACAACTGAAGATTTGGCTAATGCAAATGAAACAATTGTCTGCAAAAGAAAAAGATAATAATAACTTAAACCAATTATATTCTTATATTGCAGACAACTGAAGATTGGGGTGATGCCAATTAAACAATTGCCTATCATGAAAATGAATAAACTTTTTGAAAAGCAACAAAAAAAACCTAATATGACAATATCATATTAGATTTTTGGAATTGAGGTAGAACAATATTCTAACTAAGTATATTAAGCAATTTTGTTTAAATATTATTTTTAAAAGTTTTATATTAAAAACTTTTATTCCGTCAAATGATAAAACAACTGAAAACATTGCTCTCCGCCTAAACAAAATTATAGGCTCAGCAATTATTTTTAGATAAAATTACACTAACACGATTTTTTATACAATATTTTCTATGGAAATGATCGATATACGCAACTTTTTTAAAAGCTATTCACAATATTTTTTTCAAAATATTAAAAAAAAAAAAATTTAAAACATTTTAAAACCGTTGCTAACTTTTCAACTTATCCTTTTCTTTCCAGGGATTCAAACAGCAACAGTACAACTATTAAGCAATCATCCACATGAGGTTATACTTAAGTGTCATGTAGAAGCCTCTTCGGGAGATGGTCTATTAGAAATAGAATGGTTTCGTAATAGCGAAAAATTAAGTTCACTAAAGAATATCGAATTACAAGAAAATCGTTTGATTATACACAAACCCACCAGTCAAGATGGTGGTTTATATCGTTGTGTGGCTTCCAATGCAGCTGGACGTGTTATAAGTCGTAAGGGCTATATACTCAAGTGGTCACAATCGAAGAGCGATCATTTAGATGGGTCTCGTAATTGTATACCACGTTTAAAGAAAAACTATATTATGCCAGAAAATATGAAAAATATGTTTTTATGTCGTGGCAAAAGAGGTGATAATATCAATATGGCCGTAAATGATGATAAATTACCCATCCTGACGGATGTGCAAATAACAAACGGACCCTTCAAACGTATAAATGTCAAGGAAAATGATGCTACGGAAATGACATGCGCATACACAAATTCCCAACCACAAGACGTTATAGTCAGATGGCGTAAAGATGGTAAAATCTTTAGACAAATTGATATTGGTGAACGTACGAATGGCCAACGTTTAGTTGTCGAATCTAATAAGGATCCCATGTTACGTGAAGATACACGAGTTTCAATATCCAAAGAAAATGGTTCATTAATATTTGCCAGTGTTATTGCCAGCGATGCTGGCCAATATGTATGCCAAATTGTTGTTGAGGGTTATCGTCCTATAACATCGGAGCCGGGTGAATTACAAGTCATTGAACAATTAAAATTCATGCCACAACCTACTTCGAAAAATTTAGAATTAGGTTCGGTAGGAAAAGTACATTGTAAAGCACAGGGAACACCAGCACCACAAGTTAAATGGCTTAAGGTAAGTTTGCAAAAACAGAAAAAAACAAAAATACGTTAAAATAAAAAAAGTTTCTTTTATGTTGGTTATTAAAGTTAATACTATGCTTATATTTTTTTTTGCACTATACTTTTATTTACTCGTTTAAGACAGTGGTTTTGGAGGAATGTTTTCGAACACAAATTTCAAAAAACTTATAAGACATTTTACAAAAACTTTAAAACAGTTTTATAGAATTTTTATAGTAATAATTAGGAAAACCAAAAATAAGCTAGAGCTTGTTTTTTATTTGAAAGAATCCCTGCAGGAAATGTCAATAGTGAAAAAATATTGATTCACTATTGACTGGTCACCAGTACTACTAACCAAATATTCCCCAGGCAATGTAATTTGCTATAGACATTTAACATGTACGTGTCATTGAAAATCACTAGTGACATTAGAACTACTGACTAGGTAGTGAATAGGTAGTTCTTATGGGACCATATGTAGACATTGGACCAAAGATTCACTAGTGACTCGTTAGTTCTTATGGGACCAGATGTAGACATAAGAACCATATTTTCACTAGTGACTAATTAGTTCTAATGGGAACATATGTAGACATTGGAGCCAAAAATTTACTAGTGTTGATAAAGTAAAAAGTGTAGACGCTTAGTTGACAAAGTCAACAAAATAGTAGACAAAAGTGGAGACTTGCAGACACTTGACCCCAAGCTTCCTGCAGGGATGGAACTATTTAGACTAAAAATACAAGTTCTGATCATGAAATGATGAACACTTTAAGCTATATTGGTTAGAGCTTTTTTTTAGCTTATTATTTGAAATTAGCTTATTTTGTAAATATAAGCTACCTTTTGAATTTTTGTCAAGAGGGTGCTTGCAAAATAATTGCTAATGTCAGCAAAATCTTTTTCTAACACTTAGTTGATTAAAAATTAAAAAATCGTTGCTAAAAGTTAATACAATTTTTGCTAATATTAGTAGACAGAAGAAAAATTGGAAATTTGTAGAAAATTTATATTTTAGTTTATTTATTTGCTGGAAATCTTAACAAAATTTTTTTGTGATAATAAAAATAAAAAAAATAATTTACAATACGTGCGTCCCGGTAGGCTAGTTGGTAGCGTGCTAGCTTATCAGTACGGTGGTCGTGGGTTCGATTCCCACCAGAGACATTGGTCTGTTTTCGCTACAACGCGCCGAAAGCCATAGTAGCTAGTGCTCGGTTAGGGTAATAGGATATAATTTGTAATTATATAATTATTAATAAATAAAATAAAATTTACAATACATTACAAAATATAACATTTTTTATACTCCCACATTGGCGACATTAATTAAGTTAATATCTTAAAATACACAGGAATAATTATATATAACATAACCAAATTTTCTTTCAACTACTTACATCAATAGTTTCAACTACTTACATCAATAGTTGTCTAATTATATAATTTCTATTTTGCAATAAGAAAAAGAAACATAGAAAACTACCTAAGATATGTGCCCTTGTCTTTCGCTTTAGTCAGTCTATCTGAACGTATATTTGTTTGCAAGTTGACCACACCACATTAATAATCCCTCTAAAGATTTAGTTTACAAATACACATTTAATGTTTATTAAATTTAAATATTTAATTTTGTCTTTCATTTAATTAATTGGCAGTTACTTTGACAAGCCTTTGTTGATAACACAAAATTAAAGTTTTTTTTTAAATCCACATATGCATTCACATTGTTAGCGTCCTTTTGTATGGAAAACACATACAAAAATCTTCCATGGTTGATTTTTTTATATGTCTTACAAGAGTTGTACTTTTTAGTATCATTTTCCTCGTCTCTACTACATCTTGACATGCCGCGACATCTACTAGATTCTGCGTATATCTTTCAATATGGTTGTGGTACAAACTATTAATGTGCTTTTCAGCACAATTTTTTTGTTAGCAAAATAAATTAGTAATATATTAGTAAAATAGAAGTTCAAATCAGTTAAGTGCTGAATAAGTATAAATAAAATTATAGCTGAAAACACAATATCAGCAAAAAAGTTTGCTTAGAAATAGTATGCTTGATTTACAAGACGTTTTACAAATATTTCTAAAGGGTCCGCCAAATAACTTTTTTTTTTTGAAAATGCTATAAAAAAAAACTACTGAATATTTTCTTAAATTTCTTTTTTTATTTGAAAGTACAATCCTTCCGGTTAATAATGGAAAATAATTTCATTCAAATGGCTGCCTCGGCTGGCCATGCAGTAGCCTACACGATCGGTCCAATTTGTAAGCACATTATCGATTGTGTGCAGCTGTATTTCACCAGGCCCACTTAGTGAAGCGAAAACGCATTGGATGGTCAGTTGGCTTCAACTCCTGAACCAATTGGACTTTGTATGGCGTCATACCAAGGTCTTTATGCAAAATTCGTCTCACGAACATACGGAGCTGACGGTGCTTCTCTTCTTCCAAAATCCGTACGCAATTTTCGCATACATTCTGCAACATTACCAAGATTTTCAAAGTAATGTCGCAATATTTCCTAGCGTTGTTCAAGCGTATACACAGCCATATTCGTTCAGCGGAAGGATAAAACTAATTATCTGTCAAATCAGACATGAGCTAAGTGTTACCATTCACGAAATAAGCACTAGTTGAAAAAAAAAAAACGTTAGATGGCGGACCCTTACTAACTTATTTTTGAGTTTAGGCTTATTTTAGCTTTTTGCTTTTAAAACAGATCGTTTTTTGCAATTTGTTAGCAATCGGTATTTTTAAGTATTTTTTTAATTGAAAATTTAATGGTTCATGTTGTTGGCTTACAAAAAAATATTTTAGTAAACCAATCTGAAACTTATGTGGCTTATTTATTACTTAGTGGCTTATTTTGCTATTTAATATAATTTTAATAAAACGTAATGAAATTAACGGTTTGTTTTTTAAATTTAATTGCTTATTTTAAAATTTAGCGGCTTATTTTACTGTTTTTCGAGCTTTTTTTAAGCACTTAAAACTTTGTTTTTAGAGCTATTTCTTGGTTGCTCAAGTAGTAATTAACCCTCTAGCTGGCAAACGATGTTTTGCAACGAAATTCATACCATGTGCTACACTCGAAAAAAACAACTAATAAGTTTTTTCAACAAAATTTTTTATCGTTGCTTAATTTAGGCGATATGAGCCAAATATATATTAGGGTGCATTTTGAAAACTAAAGCATATAAAAGAGAAGTTTTGAACAAAAAATATTTATCTTACCAAAATATAACAACGTTTGAAAAACTTGAAGGCCCTGAGGCGACCTTACCTGTGAGAGGGTTAATAGTAATAAATAATTTGATTTTTTGATAAGCATTTTGAAAGTTAGTTTATCCAAAAATCAGACGATTTGTATTACATTTATATGTATTCGGTGTTAAAATATATTGAAATTCGCTATAATTTTAATAGAAAATTCTGAAAATAGCAATATTTTCTGCCATCTTTTCTAAAATAACTTTGACATCAGCAATATTTTTTAGTTAAAGCATTGGCATCACCATAATTGATTATAGAAAGTTTAAAATTTCTATAGAAATAAAAAATTGTTGTTTTTCAAATAAATTGATTTTATAATCAGGGTTATAAGATCAGGCAATTTATGCACTAAGGCAGACAAAAAGATTCTCATAGAGTTTATTTTGTCTGTTGTATATAATAGTTCGGTTTGAGTTAAGCCAATTATTTTTTTTCAATTGCAGACAACTGAAGATTTGGATGATGCCAATGAAACAATATTATTATCTATTACGAAAATGATCAAACAAATAAAATCTAATATGAGAATATCATATTAGGTTTTTGGACTGGAGGTAAAAGAATATTCTGACTAAATATATGAAAATATAGAGAGTCCGAAAAAACAATTTTGTTATTTTTAATGCAAAAATTAAAACATTTGTTTTTTCTAAAGAAACTGATAATGGTATTAATAATGTCCATTGAAATATTGATATTCGCTATTTTTTTAAAAAGGTATTTTTGACATCCGCATTCGTTTTTGTAAAAACCGTTATTATCCGCAATCATTTAAAATAGCAATCGAATTCTATATGAGTTTAATTTTGTTTAAAGTTTCTCTAAACCACTGTCTGTCTTATTTAAAAAAACTACTTAAGGGTAGTTTTTTCGAACAAAAATCTAACAGAATTAGTTTCATTTGAACAATGTACTTAAAGATAAATTGTTAAAAAGGGCTTAGTGGAGTAAACTACTTACGTAAACATTTAATGCTACGTACTACAACTTAAAGTATGCTATGGAAATTTGCTGTAAACAAATAAAGTCAATGACCAAGGGCTATAAGCGTAGTAAAGTAATATCTGAGAAATGAACAAAAAAAAATCTTTAAATTAAAAAATAAAATATATGACGAATTTCAAAAATTATCCACACTTTGAGGTAACATATTTTGAATTTTTTATGTAGCATGTTTTAGCGTGCTAAATCTATTCGCGTTAATCATTTATCTTTAACGGCGCAAAAATTATGCCGGTTTTAATAATTCCAATCGGCCTAAGCTTTTTTATTATATTATTATTACGTGTTCGGCACAATAAAAAACAATATTTTCTTCTACCAAATGTTTTTTCTTTAGTTAGATTTTTACAAAAATTTCCAAAAGTCAAAAATCGCTAATATTTAACAAATTTCTAATTTAAAAAAATCGGCAATTTTTAAAAACCGAAAAATTTTGAAAAAAAACCACCAAAATAAAAAATCTTGTGCGCCCCGGTAGGCTAGGCGTGCTGGGCAGGGTTGTCAGATTTTTTTGAGCTCCATATCCAAACCGGATGTCAAAAATTGCCAAAAGTCCCCAAAAGTCAAATTTGTTCAGTTTTTGATAATTTTTTTTTTAAAAAGAATAAAATATTGTTAACACAAAAACAGCTAGTATAATATTTAAGTCAAAAATCGCCAAAAACTAATAAAAAAAACCAAAATATCGCCAAAAGTTAATTTAGTTTAGTTTTTTAATTTTTTTTTATTTAATTAATAAATATTGGGAACTTTGCATACTTATTCTAATTTAGCAAAATATATACGCATTTACATATATATATATATTTTATATATATATGTATGCACAGCGCATAGTTTAGGGACACGCCCAAAATTGTCGCTGAAATATGCGGTGTATAGAATAAATTGTCCTCATCTTAAACGCTAGATGTATGAAAAGGCGCGAAAACTTTGGGGACAGTCCCCAAAGTAAGCAAATGTCCCTAAACTATTCGTTCCCCCGCATAGTTTAGGGACATTTGCTTACTTTGGGGACTGTCCCCAAAGTTTTCGCGCCTTTTCATACATCTAGCGTATTAGATGAGGACAGTTTTTTTCGATACACCGCCTATTTCGGGTACAATTTTGGCCATGTCCCTAAAGTATGCGCTGTGCATACATATATATATATATATATACATTTTTTCTTTTTTACTGTTAAAAGAATTTAAAAACTTTGTTAAAAGAGAGTTAGTGTTATATGTTTTTAAATTACATAAAAATGGAGATCATATGATCTGTTAAAAAAGTAAAATTAAGTACATAAGTAAATAAGATCGTAAACTTCAGCCTCATCGATTTCATTACTTGTGTCTTGATTTTTATACATATTATTTGAATTGAATTTTTATCATTTCATTAGTCGGTGTAAAAAAATTGCACCACAAGTTGTTAACGTTCATGTGATTTATTATTCTCAATAGAGCGTCTAAAAGCTCATATTAAATTTTATTTCTTAATCGTGTTTTGGTATAATTCATTATGGAAAATACCCTTTCAACGCAGGCATTACTGGTTGGAACAACCAACATGTTAAGAACGGCCAAAGATAATTCTTTAATCAACGACTTTTGGCCAAAAATCAAGTAAATTTGTTGGAATTTCGTTATTAAAATAACTATTCCAATTTATGAACGGAAGTTCATATGTCATACGACATAACATGACTTTTGATGTCGCTTTGACACTAAATATGAAATTCACTTAAAATGATAACAAAACAAAAATCATGCAAATAAGGTTACCCGATTTTTTTTTTTTTTAATTAGTAATGATAACAAAAAAAGACAAACAAAATAGCCAACAAAATCGCCAGTTACATCATAAATCGCCAAAAAATCGCCATGTCGCCATATGGAAAATCTCGACGCCAAACACGTTTCAAAATAGCCATGTTTGGCGAGAAATCGCTATATCTGACAGCCCTGGTGCTGGCTTATCTGTGCGGGGGTCGTGGGTTCGATTCCCACCAGAGGCACTGGTCTGTTTTCGCTACAACGAGCCGAATGCCATAGTAGCTAGTGCTCAGTTTGGGTAATAGTATATAATTTGTAATTATATAATTATTAATTAATAAAGAAAAAAAATCTATAAAACTTAAAGGAACATCCTCAAACTTGCCGAAATTAAATTAAATTGCCAAATTTGGAAAACAATAGTCAAAACTGGAAAAATCGCCAAAATTTAAAATAATCATTAATATTAAAATCAATTTTCAAAATTAAAAAAAATTGATAAAATTTAAAAAAAATTGATAAAATTTAAAAAAAATCAAATAATCACCTAAATACAATTCAAATCGTCTATATCTCGAAAACATTTTTAATTTTTGTCATCTTTTTTAATTTCGGTGATTTTTTTAATATGTATTTAGTAAATTTTTTGTAAATATTAGCGATTTATTTCGATATTTCAATTTTTTAAATTTTAAATTTTGGAGAATTTTTTAAAATTTAGTGAATTTTTTAACTTAATTGATTTGTAAATATTTTTTTTTTTAATTTTAATATTTTTTTCTTTGTTGTTATTTTGGGTTAAAAAACCGTACATTTTTGTTTACCAAGTTCATTTTCAATTAAATATACATAATACTAAACTTTTAATTCAAAGTAAGTTTAAAATTAAACAAAATTTTGATTGAAATTTGTTGTGAATATTTTTTTCTGTGTATTTAACCTAACCATTACATAGATCGCCATCTTTCTGACATTAGCTGTCAGTGCATATGAGAATGTGCTGGACATACGTCGTATACCTATACAAAAAAATATTTGAATGTGTATTAAAAAAATTAGTTTGTTTTTAAAAGAAGAAAAAGAGTTTGAGATCTATGTAATCTATGAACCGAACCCTGTTCATCGTTCCCCTCAATTCATAAAATCTTGCGAAATAAAAGAATTCTTAAGTCAGTTTCAACAGGTGTTGAACATTTTTGAAGTAGCTCATATAGGAAATGATTAAAAATATAAAAATTCTTGTATATTTTAAGGCTATTTTTAAAACTAACCTTGAAAGTTTATTGAAGAGTCTTGTTGTCCTTTTGGAAATTTTGTAAAATAGCTCCATTCTATTGGCCATTGACTGCTTGTTTAAAATGTATTATAGCCAAAGAGGATTAACTTCAAAGTTTTTTTTTGCTTTTTATTATAATTTTCAAGAACTGTTCTTTTTATTAGCTCTCCTCTATTAATTTCTTATTATTTTATATTATTTGCAGGATTTTAATGATGACTTGCCAGACTCTTTAGAAGACATTAATGGCACTTTAACTTTCAAAAATGTTTCGGCAGAACATCGCGGCAATTATACTTGTGTGGCTGCAAATGCTCAGGGACAAATTAATGCCACCGTTAGTATTAATGTTGTAGTGGCACCACGTTTTTCGGTTGCCCCCGAGGGTCCTATAGAAAGTATGGAATCTGGTGTGGCTATCATCCATTGTCAGGCAACGGGAGATCCTAAGCCTACCATACAATGGGACAAAGATTTACAGTATTTAAGTGAAAATAATACAGATCGTCAACGTTTTCATTTTTTGGAAAATGGTACTTTAGAGATACGGAATGTTCAGGCAGAAGATGAGGGAAGTTATGGTTGTACAATTGGCAATAGTGCGGGTTTAAAAAGGGAGGAAGTGAGATTTATAGTGAAAGGTAAGTGAAATTTATAGTGGAAATCCTTCAAAATTAATTAAAATGTTGTTATGACTTTTCCTCTCTAGCATCTGATGGCTTTCCCGTAGGAGAAGGTGAACCTCAAGAGGGTTTTCTTATAACACGGGCTGTTTTAATCACCATGTCTGTAGCCTTTGCCTATATCATCTTGGTAGTGGGTCTAATGATATGGTGTCGTTATAGACGTCAGGCTCGTAAGGCCCGCCTCAACGAAACTAATCCTGAGGTCGGAGATGTTGATAAAATTGCGGAAAATGAACCCTGTCTATCAGAGAATAAAATTGCCAAAACACGCAAAGTAAATGGTACCAATAATGCCAAAGCTCCCAACCCCAATGATCCTCAAAAATCTGATGATACAGCTTGTAGTAATCATTCGAAAACTTCAAAAAAGTCTAATGTATATGACCAATTAAGTTTCCCCCGTTCGGGTATAACGGAACTCTTACAAATTGGCCGTGGTGAGTTTGGTGATGTATTTGTGGGTAAAATAAAAACTTCCCTAATCAAACATTCGGAAGATAAAGATACCGATACTGAAAAACATAGTAATAGTGATAATGGTAATGGTTCAGCGGCCACTTCCTCTACTACAGTAGAAAAAAGAAGATCAAAAACTTCCATGGATGATATAGAAGAAATTAAGGAAGAACATGAGACTAGCAGCAGTGAGGGTGATGCCAACACTAACGGCATCACAGATGAATATAAACTGGTTATGGTTAAGGCTTTAAATAAGATTAAAGATGAACATGCTTGCCAAGAATTTCGTCGACAAATTGAGATGTTCCGTACTTTGACCCATAAAGGTGTAGTAAGATTATTTGGTTTGTGTCGTGAAAAAGATCCACACTATATGGTTCTGGAATATACCGATTGGGGTGATTTGAAACAATTTTTATTGGCTACCGCCGGTAAGGTGAATACATCGACAAATTCCTCTTCACCACCTCCACTACAAACGGGACAAGTTTTAGCTGTGGCCTATCAAATAGCAAGGGGAATGGATGCCATATATCGTTCAAGATTTATACACAAGTAAGGAACATTTCCCAACATCATTCACTTAAAATTGTATTAATATTATTTGGCAATTTTTTTGTTTTTTCAGAGATTTGGCCACCCGTAATTGTATCATTTCTAGTGATTTTATTGTCAAGGTTTCATATCCCGCCTTAAGTAAAGATAAATATAATCGTGAATATTTTAAACATCGTAATACTCAATTGCCCGTTAGATGGTTAGCTCCCGAGTGCATACTAGAAGATGAATATACCACCAAGAGTGATATATATGCCTTCGGTGTTGTAGTTTGGGAATTATTTACCCAGGCCACTAAAATACCATTTGAAGAGATGAGCAATGAAGAAGTGATACAACGCAGTCAAAATGGCAAATTGGAATGGCAATGTGCTGATGCTACACCCGGCAATCTTAAGGAAATAATGGTAAGTTGAAAAAAGATTAATCTCAAGATTAACTTTAATAAGAACTTGGAGACTTCGCCCTTCAAACTGAGAATTCTGATTTCATCGAAATTAGATTTCATATTGAGGAGAGAAAAATAACGAACAATTATTACAAAGTACTCGAGAAAATAGCAATTTCGATACCCATATTGTCTATACGAGCTTAAAAGCCCGATACTTCGTTACGGGTAGTTTTATATTTATATCGGAATATATTATGATAGAAAGTTAATTATTTTTTTAAGGAATTTCTTGCATTAATAAAATAGTTTATACTTTTTAAGTACATGTTTTGTGATTTCAAGTTTCTATCTTAGAGGCATTGCATAGGTCAATAAACCTTATTTAAAACCCACTTATACCAAGATTTTATAAAAAAAACCAAAAGATATATTTACTGAATTAATCCATAACAAAAAAATATATAAATTTCAGACTTACAACCCAAATCGTTTGTGCAGGAATTTAAGGGGAAGACTTCTTCTTTTAGCCCCTCCCCGTAAAAGACCCGCATTTAGTGGATGAATGCAGCAAACTAAAAGTTTCTAGATCCAACGGGTTATGCTGTGTGCATAAGTCGGAGACTTTTTCGCTTTTTAACTGCGTTCCTGTTAGAGTTTCAAAAATTAACTCTACGCTGGCTGAGCAATCTATAAAAGAAATTTTAAGATCATTACTTAACCCTCTAACTGGCAAACGATGTTTGCAACACTCGAAAAACAAATAATAAGTTCTTCATCAAAATTGTTTATCGTTGCCTAATTTAGGCGATGAGTTAAAACATTTTAGGGTGCATTTTGAAAACTAAAGCATATAAAAGAGAAGTTTTGCACAAAAAAATTTTCTCTTACCGAGATATAACCACGTTCGAAAAACAATTTTTTTTTCTGCTCCTATTTAAGAAGATATAGCGATTTCGCTTTTTGGAAAATGCGAAATTAGGCGAAAAAGTATCTAAACTTCAATTTATATTGTTAAAACTTTAACGGCTTGCTATTAATACTTAATGTCTTCTTTCTGCAAAATTTCTATTAGTTTATAAGTTAAGACGATGTCCTTTAGAGGAATCCTGATAATATCCTGTGAGTCCTTGGACTAAAGTAAGGACTTATTATTAAAGATAAAGCTTCAATCTTACTTTTATTTTATTATAAAGAGTCTTTAGTCCTCTTAAATTAGTTTTTTAGATTTTTGAAAACAATTTTTTTTAATTATTGGTTTTTGAAATTTTACGAAATTTTGATTTTGAAGCTTTCTCGTGGACGGCACACGAAAAATTTCTTTGCAAAATATTTAGCAAATTTAGTTTTCTATCGGAATATATTAATTTCTAAGTATAAAATGCTCAATTGACGCATTTGTGGTAAGTTTTGTGAAGACTGCCCTGAGACAGCCTGACCCGTTAGAGGGTTAACCGGCTTTAGCAGTCCGTTTATGGTGAGACTTTTCCCAAATACACCCAAATTTTACTCCGTTCTTTTGAAAATTTCCAACATATAACTTATCAGTGAAATAGAATATACAACAGTAAACAAATTATTTCCAATATATATATTTCAAAATAAGTTGCCGTCAGTGGGAATACTTTTGATACACTCAAATAAAAAAGTTTGTAAAGTCAGCAAAAATTTTTGCTGAGTCAGCAAAATTTTAGTCAGGAGGGTGCTAGCAAAAAAATTGCTAATGTCAGCAAAATCTTTTGCTGAAAATCAGCGAGCTGATTTTTAGTAACAAAATTAGTAGATTCAGCAAAAGTTTTGCTAACACTTAGTGGATTAGAAATAAAAAAGCGTTGGTAAAAATTAGAGTTGTCAATTATTCGCCTTTCAGCTTTGTTCGAATAATTCAAATAATTGTTTTCGCTCGTTCGATCAAACGATTAAATTTCAAAAAATCTTCGATTAATCGATGAGAATAACGAATAAAAAAAATTATTTTTAAATAATATTTTTATTAACAACAAAATAAACAATTCATACAGACATACCATCTTCAGCCAAACTTCTGCATACAATTTCTTCTATAGAACTGCCGCTGTCTTTCTTAATGTATTTTGCCATTGGACCAAGTTCGGCATTTTAGATGTCGTTGGATTCTCTTCCACTATATCGTTTTCAATGGTAATATTGTGGCTCTTACGCAAATAGTAAAGAAGTGAGAATGTTGTAGATCCAACAATTTTGTATACTTTAGGACACTTGGTGCATGTGACTTTATTTTTTTCATTTTTGTTCTTGGCGAAATACTTCCAAACCGAGCTCATTCTGAAAAATAATTATATAACTTAAATAAATTACAATACAATAACAACATTTTATACTTACATTGGTATGATTTATATAAATCGATTATTTTTTTAGCTTTTTATGTCTTATACCCGAGAGTGAAAAATTCCCTTTCTTGAAATTTTTTTAACGTTTGATTTAAAAACAAAACATCTGATACAATTGTTTGTCAAAGATGTGTTTAAACATAGTGATTAATTACAATCAGGGTTATGGCACATTTTGTATAAAATCTTTAAAAATTTATGAGAATAAATCAAATTAAAAGGTCTTATTTAATTTATTTTGTAATAAAAAAAAATGTTCGATTAATTGACGTTAATTAATCGATTTATTCGTTATTCGAAAATCGTCATTTTTAAATTATTCGAACAAGAGTTTGGTTTTGTTTGATCGATTAATCGAATTATTCTTAATCGACTGACAACTCTAGTAAAAATTAATAAATTTTTTGCTGAATTTTAGTAGACTGAAAAAAACGCAAAAAAATTGTTAAAAAATTGTAATTTAGTTAATATATTTGCTGAAAATCATAAAACATATTTTTGTGATTCTTTTAAAAATAATTTACAATAATTACGAAATATAAAAATTTTCATTTTCCCACATTGACGACATGAATTAATTTAATATCTGAAAATATATAGAAATAAATATATATAACAAAAATTTTCTTTCAACTACTTACATCAATGGTTGTCGAAATGATGCTTTCTTTTAAATGACGCAACTGCCGAAGATAATTAAAGAAACGAAACGAAAAAATAAACAAAAACAAAAACAAACAAAACGAAAAACAACCCTTTTTTTGCAATAAGAAAAAGGAACCATAAAAATCTACCTAAGATGTGTGTCTTTGTCTTTCGCTTTACTCTGTCTACATGTCTGTATATGTTTGTTTGTTTGCAATTTGACCACACTAGATTATAAATCATAAACATTTAGTTTAGAAATACATATTAAATTTAAATATTTTATTTTGTCTTTTATTTAATTTAATTCCATGGTTGATTTTTTTATTCATTTCCTCTACTACATCTTGACATGCCGCGACATCTGCTTCATTCTGCGTATATCTTTCAATCTGGTTGTCGTCCACACTATTAATGTGCTTATCAGCACAATTTTTTTTAGCAAAATTAATTAGTAAAACATTAGTATATTAGTAAAGCATTAGTATAAAACAGTTAAGTGCTGAATAAGTATAACAAAAATTTTAGCTGAAAACACGATTTTAGCAAAAAAATTTGCTAAAAAATAGTATACCTGATTTACAAGACGTTTTACTAACTTTTGTACTAACTTATTTTTTTGAGTGTACCTCCCGGCAGAATTTCCAAAAATCACGTCCTAGGGAATTTAAATCTTATAGAATTTAATTTTTTCGCCTTTGTACCGCAATTTGTATTATGTTCCAAGTGAAAATTCTAAAATAATACGATTAAGGACATATTCCAAAGAACATACATATGTTTTAAACTTTTAGCCATAGGGGTTTGGTGTGGCCATTAAGGATTAGACTTATGCCTATTTTAACACATATTTTTACCATGATCCTGACGAAAATCTCAAAAAAATATATCAATAAATTAAAATCGTATGGCTCCAAAAAGTGAGTGCTCATAACAAATTTGAACTTTCAATTGATTTTAACTATCAGCCAATTTAACTTTAATTAAAACAAAGTCACCACTTTTTATTTGTCATACTACTATCTACTTTATTATTATGCATACAACATTAAAAAAAACACCAGTTTTGAAACTCCAAAAGGTGAGTTCTCACTAATGTTTCTTCTTAAAAGTGAATCCTATTTTACACGAACTTATAATAACTTTGTATTTCGTAATTTCCTTATAATCTTTAATAAATGACATTTATGGGAATAATTTGAAATTAATATATATTTTTTAAGAATGTAGAAATGTAAACTTCGGTTTGATCCGCGGACTTATTTTTTTATTATAATTAATTTTTTTTTTTCTATTTAAAATGAGAATCACATAGCTTTAACCGTTAAAAATATATAAACAGTTTTATGCGACTACTTTTGTTAAATTTTCAATTTTTTTTTTTCAAATTTTAAATTTTCAAACATAAAATTTGGAATATGTCATATTTATATGGCACTTACTATTCATACCAACTTTGGTTAAAATTGCATCGAGGTCAAAAATTCTATTTTTTGATGGTTTTATATGGTATGAATCCATAGCTCGTAGCCCCAACGAAGTTAGACAAATAGAAAAAACTTCCCATAAAAAATATATTTGAACTTTTAACAAAGGAGTTCGAAAAATTCTCAATTTTTGTTTTTAATAATTCAAGACACTTTTCACGTTAAAAGTTACAATTCAAAATTTATTTTACAAATGTCATAGTTCGAAACATCTATGGAGGATTAAGATTTCATATATGTATACCATGATTTGAAAAGTTTATTTAAGTAAATTTGTTTATAAATCACTAAATATTTAAAATTTTCTACCAAACACAAGATTGTTATTACTTTTTTGTTTATTCACTTGCACTTTTTATCATTTTCAACCAACAGGTATCGAATTTGCACAGGTGTTCAAAATGTAATAAGCAGGGCAACCAGAAATATGCTGTATAAAGTTTTTTCCTGTGCGTCCTATTGAAAAATGGATGAGATATTTATCCTTTAGAGAACAATTGACGAATTCTGGCATCGATTTATTAAAGCATATTTTTGCATATTTTACTCTTAACTGCGTATTTTTGCATATTTTGGTCATAAGAACATATTTTTGTGAAAAATCAAATTTTGCATATTTTTGTACTTTTTGGAGCAAAACCATTTTTTTAAATCATATTTTTTGCTTTTTTTGGACAAAAAACTTTTTTTTCTACATTTTCTGGGCGTTGTAACAATAAGAGAAAATCTACAAAACCGTACGCTTAGCTTATTTAAAATACTTTAAAAAGCAATAATGCGTTCATGTGAATCAATTTTTTTTGAGTGCTAAAAAAGTTATAAACAAAAAAACTGATTCACACGAACGCATTATTGCTTTTTAATGTATTTTAAATCAGCCAATCCAGAAAAAAATGATGTGCCACTAATTTGAAATTTTTCTTTTTTAAAATCTAAAATCGCAAGGTTTCGTAGATTTTCCCATATATACATGTTGAAAATTTATATTTTGTTAACTATTTAATGCGTCGCAAGCGAAAATCGCGCAATTTTTATAGTTAATATTTATTTCGACGTTAGCAAATTTTTGTCGGAAACTAAAAGCACTCTACTTTAGACCGTTTTTTCCGTTTTTCTCCTCTCTCAAATGATGTTGTTTTTATTTATAATTTCATTCTCATCACAGTGCAATACATTGGCGACCCGATGCATAAAAACACATCTGACATTCCTGGCGCCACTAGAATAAGATTTTTAAAACATAATTGATATCATTGTATACTCAAAATACAAAAAAATTCGATTTAACCAGAATTTTCACATTTGAAAATAAAGTAATTAATAGTACTTTTTAATGGGCAGAAATGTTGAAAACGTGTAGACAATGATCTAGTAAATGTGAAAAGCAAAAAAAAAAAAATGGACTTTTAAGTACGGATATAATTTTTCAAGAGTTTTAAAATTTCCGAATTCGAACAAACATTTTCGAATCGAATTAAATAATACCCCCAAGATTCAAAGTTTTTTTTTTAACTTTTTTGCAGTAGTTCTGGAACTAGTTTTAGAATTTTTAGAATGTTTTAGAAATTTTCCTGGCTTAACTAAATCTACACACAGAGAAATAAAGTATCAACCGAATTGAAAAGTGTAGATTAATATTAATTCAGTTAGTACAACGATATTAACATTAGATTTCTGAATATTTCGGGTGTTGCAACTAAAATTTAGTTGAATTAACCGAAATTTGTTACGGTAATTAATGTTCAGATGTACATAAAACACCAAAATTCGTAATATCCGAATTTGAATCGAAGTAACCGAATTACAGTTGGCAAAATTCTAAATTTTTTTCTAGGTGTAAATTTTTTGATTATTTTGTGAAACCCATAATATTTGAACGCCTTTAATAATTTGTATATTTTCTATCTCTTCTTCTTAGACAACTTGCTGGAATGTAAATCCCAAGGAACGACCTTCCTTTAGTCAATTGGGTTCTGCTTTAAGTAAAGCCATACAAAGTCTGGATAAATAAAGAGTGGACATTTTTCTAATAAGAAAATCTGCATTTATTATAAATAAGTATGAAAAAAAAAAACAAAAAAAGCCAAAAATTTACTTAAGTTTTTACTGCCTCATAAAAATAAACGAATAAATAGACATAAATATATAATAATTTATTATAAATATTTAACATAATTTACAATAATTACCGAAATATATGCCGATTAAATTAAAATACTATTTGAAGGAAAATATAATATAACGACAGTAAAATAATTTTGAAGGGGTTTCAAGTTTTAATCAAATAGTTAAAAAAAAAACATTTGTTAAGCAGCTTTATTAAAATCTTTCGAGTAAAAATTATGCAAAAACTTTGTAACGTTTTCCAAGTTTTTATTTAAAAAAAAAAAATAAAATTTTACGAATTAGGTAAAAAGGGTAAAAACTTGGTTAAATTTTCCAGATTTTGTATGTAATTTATACAAAATTACTAAGGTTATAAGCTATTTTAACAATTTTTCGTAAACGTTGTTTGAGTGTACGTATTGCATGTTACAGCCATTTTTTGTTTAATAATTATGCAAAAACTTGTTAACATTTATCAAGTTTTTTAATGAATAAAGTAAACACTTGTTACATCTTACCAAGTACTTAGCTAAAACAAGGTAAGAACTTGGCTAATTTTACTAATTTTTTTTTTTTTTATAAGTTATACAAAATTAAAAAAGAAATATTTTGGCAATTTTTCGTAAAACATTTAGTGTGTGTACTAAGGAGTGAGATCGAAAAATTTCCGACACACATTACTGCTTATAACTTTTTTTTTTATATTGAAAAGTGATAAGGTTATTTATTTTTGATAAGGTTATCTTTTAAAAAGTCGTCAGATTATGTGTAAAAAATATTAACGTAATCGGATTATTAGTTTGTTTAGAAATGGACTTTGAACAAAAAGTGAGAGCCAAAAAAATAACACGCAGAAAATAACTTAAGGAAAATTATCGAAGTTCTTATTAATTATACAACTATGCAGCAAAACCAAACATTACCAAATAATGGGTAATGTAATGTATCGCCATAGGGCTCCACTCATTACATTACATTACACCTTAGCTTTTACAGGCGATGAGCCTTAAAGTAATGGGTGGACTCATTACCTTGTAGGGGGTAAAGTAACTGGTTACTTATATGGTTACATGGTGGGAAAATGGTTACATGGTGGGTAAAGTAATTATAAATATATTTTTTTTCATTAAATAAATAACGAGGTCACGCTGGTATTCGAACCCGGGTCGCTGGTTGTTAACATTTTAGTATAATAATGCCTGTAATTGTTCAAGGATACATTAAAAATATAATGTGCTATTTTAGGTATTGACCTCAGTGCACAATGTTTTTTCTTCAAAATGAAAAATATTACAAATACAATAGTATTTCACCAGTACAGTATTGTGCATATCGGGGTGCCACGGAAAAAATCTATAGGCCTCTTGGGCAACTACAGGGTGGGGCAAAAGTCACGAAGGGGTTTAAAACAGTCATAACTTTTTTTTTTTTTTTTTTTACAAAATAATAAAATATGATACTGGGAGATTTTTTAAATTTAGGTGTGAAAGATTACGTCACGTAAGTGAGCACCATTTTCAGCCTCGCAAAGTTGAGCTCTTTTAATAGCATTTTCCATGACACGAGTCAGAGTATCTGGCTGCAACGCTCTTATTTCGGCTCGAATATTCTCTTTGAGCTGTGCAAGTGTTCTGGGTTTATTGATATACACCTTCTCTTTCAAATATCCCCAAAGGAAATAATCTGGTGCTGTTAAATCCGGCGAACGGGCAGGCCAATTGAATGCTGAATTTTTGGAAATTAAACGTTCGCCAAAAATCTGCCTTAGAAGCTGCATAGTGGATCGAGCAGTGTGTGCAGTGGCCCCATCTTGTTGGAACCACATCTCTCGATTGTCAGAAAGAGCTGGCCTTAAAAAATTTTGGACCATATCTCAATATCGCTCGCCATTTACCGTTACGTGGAAGATCCCTCACTGAGCCTTGTTCCTGAAAACGTGTCACTAAGCGTCGAATCATTGAATCGGATGGTGAATTCCGCACATTAAAATGACGACGATAAGCTCGTTGAGTTTGAATTATTGATCGATGATGTTCAAAATAAAGTTCTATGATTTTGGTTCGCTGGATAACGTTGTAACCTTCCATAATTAATCTCCCAGATTTATTTTACAAGTCCTAAAAAGAAAAATAAAAAAAAATTAAATTAGAAAAGTTATTAATTTTTCAAATCCCTTCGCGACTTTTGCCCCACCCTGTATAATATGTAAATTAAAACGGTAACTGGTACATTGCTTTATATTTTATAAAAAAAAATCTTTTTCAAAAATTCGAAACAATTTAAGCTTTTTTTTGTAAAATATAAATTGCTTTACTCGATTAACTCGATTAATCGACTAAAATTATTCGAGTTATTCGTTACCCGAAATTGGCCATTCTAATTTACTCGAACAATTGTTTGATTGATATTTATCGATTAATCGAGTAATGGGTAACCGATTGAATACCCTGATATATATAGAATTAAAAAAAATATATTTTTAAAACTTTTTGATGCTATTAAAGTTTACAAGTTAAAAAACTGCAAAAAAACTTATTTAACACGAAAATGTTGTAAATAACGCAGCATTTGCATAAAAAATTTTAATATTTTCACTCAGAAGTTTTTTTTTAGCACATTATTTGTGTGGTAATTTAGCATAATAAATATTAATAGATTTTTATAGTTTTTAGCATGTTTTTTTTTTCTTACGATATAGCAGATTTTATAATTTCTGCTGGGAGATTTAGGATATTTCGAAAGAAATTATATGGCAACACAGCATCAAACGCAATTTCAATACCTTCAAACACAGTTTTTTACCTTCGAACCTAATTTTTGTCAACACAACCTAAAATTCTCTTCAAAACCCGTTTTTTACTCTTTGCTTGGTTACTGAGAGCAGGTGAGTACCTAAGAGTAGTATAGTAGGCCTGTAATACAGGACACAAAATATGCATAAAAATTCTCTATTACTCACTTTTTGTTCAGATTCCATCTGAAATAATGAGCCGATTTGTTTAATATTTTGCAAAAATGATCTGACAATCTTCTTAAAAATATATTGATGAGAAGAAGTTCCATCTGAAATAATGAGTCGATCGGTTTAATATTTTGCAGAAATGATCCGACAGTATTCTTAAATACAAATTGATGAGAACAAAAAGTTCAGTGTCGTATACAAAAGCAATTGTAAGTGAAAATGTAAAGCGGTTTTTTTTCGATCTCACTTTTAAAACAACCCAAAATTATAATTTACTGCATTTATAATAACATTTGTTTTTTCGGTGTATAAATTATCTAAAAATTTCAAATTTTGATTTATAGTGTTGTTCTACGATTTGATTCTGAATATATATTGAGTATTTGTGACTATCTTAATATCACACAATTCAATTCAATTCAATGTAATATATAAAATAATAAATAATTAAAAAAATATACAATAATTATAAGAAAAGTGTTAAACACTTTTCATCATTTGAAATAAATTTCTTTTATAAAAATATATAAATGTATTAATTATAAAAAAAATTACTCATTAATTTAGTTCTTAAGTTATACATATATTCATAAACATTTTTGAAAGCCGTGTTAATAATTTGTAAATAGTTGGGATTTATTGACAAAAGAATAGAGGAGAATAGGAAGAAAGCGGCCATACAATTCATACCAGTAAAAGCATTTATATCTAGCATTTAAAACGAAAAACAAAAAAAAAAAAACATACACATCTTTTTTACAAAATATTTTTATAAAATATCGTATAATTTTAATAATAAAAAAGATATTTTTAAATAATAAAAATGAATTTTTAAGAAATTTATATGAAAAAAAAAGTAGAAAAAAGGTTTTTATTATTGAAAAAAATAATGTTACAAATTTAATTATAAGTTTTTAATAAATCATAATTACATGTATGTATGTGTATAATCAACACCTATGCCTCGATTTACAATTTTCATTTTTTACACGATTTTTTCTCTAAAAATCGAGTTTTATTACAAAAATTTGTAATTTTACTGAGAAAGTGTTAAAATTAAAAATTTTTGTGTAACTGTGCAAATCGAGTCATAGGGATATAACAATTTTGTCTTCGAATTAAATTTTAATTTTTTAAAATTTATACAAAAAAAAAAAAAACACGTGAATAAATTTAGAAATCTGCCATAGTTTTTAAGCTTTTCATGTTTAAAAAACAATTAAAAAAAGTAAAATTTGAAATGGAAATATTTAGTATTCATTAATATAATCATTACAACATGTACAGTGAAATAAAATGCAAAAAAAAACAATTTCAAATTCATAAAAGAAATATAATAAAATAAATAACATTTTAATAAAAAAATAAAATAAGTGTTTAATTTATCTTATACTATTTTTTTTTGTTCTATCGTATTATCTCTAAAAACCCTAATAACGTCAAAAAGAAAAGATTAACCCTCAAACTGGTATAAGGTTGTTCGGCACGAGAAATATACAACATATTTTCGTTGCCTATTTTAGGCGATACGGGCCAAAGTAGGTTAAGAGAGAATCTTCAAAACTAAGCCATAAAAATATACAACTTTAGGTATAAATTATTCCGCTTGCCAATATATTAGTACAGTCCACGAAATTGATCGAAAACGCACCTTAACTACAACATACGAGGGTGGATCAATAAGACCGTGACGTTTTGAATGAAAAACCTTTTTTTTTTTTTGCAAAAAAAAAATTATTTTTCGACATACTCTCCTTTTAGCTCAATACACTTCATCCAACGTTTCTCCAATTTTTGTATCCCTTCCAAAAAATAGAATTTTTCATGGTCCATAAAATAGGAATTTGATTGATCAATAATTTCATCGTTGGAGCTAAATCTCTTTCCACCGAGCCATTTCTTTAGGTTTGGAAATAGGAAAGAGTCACTGGGGGCTAAATCCGGAGATTATCCGTGCATTATCTTAATGAAAAAGAACTTTTTTTTCTTGGCCATATGGGGTCGTTTTATTTTAAATCCTCGTTAAATCGTCCCAATAAGTTGGCATAACATTCGCCCATTATTGTTTTTCACTTTTCAAGGTAATCGATGTGGATTATCCCGTGTGCATCCCAAAAAACTGTTGCCATAACCTTATTGGCCGACAAACTTACCTTGGCCTTCTTCGGAGCCGGTTTACCCAGAGAAACCCATTGTTTAGACTGCTGCTTGATCTCCGGAGTGTTGTAATGGATCCATGTTTCATCCACAGTTACAAAATGCCGCAAAAACTCATTCGAATTGCGGTTAAACAACAGCAACAATCCATTGAAGTTGTCACACGATTACGTTTATGGTCAATTGAGAGCAAACGCGGCACCCATCTTGCAGACAGCTTTCTTAAACCCAACTGATCATTTAAAATCGAAACCACACTGCCATATGAAATGCCTATGGCAACAACAATCGTACGCACTTTTACTCTTCTATCGGCCAACTCCATATCGTGGATTTTTTTCGGCATTTTCGGGTGTATTGACCTCAATTGGCCGTCCAGAACGTTCAGCGTCATTTGTACTTGTGCGACCACAACGAAAGTCAGTAAACCAATTTTTTACCATTGAAATCGATTGTGCAGAGTCCCCATAGTATTTATCAAGCTTATCCTTGGTTTGATTGACGGTTTTTTTTTCGCAAAAAATAATGTTTAATGAGCACTCGTAATTCACTTTTTTCCATTTAAAAAAAAAATCCACGAGGTTGTATGTTTTGAACAGCTGTTAAACGTAAAGTAAATGACGGAACTTGCTCAAAATTTGACAGCAGTCTATTAACAGGTAGTACTTGATGGGAGCAGTGTTGCATTTCATATAACTACGAGAGAAGTTGGAAAAGTCACGGACTTATTGATCTGCCTCGTATATTGATTAAACTTAAATGCTTTGCTAATAATACTTAATATAATCATTCTACGAAATTTCATGAACATCCGTCGATACATTTTCAAGTTAAGACTGGAATCCTGTATGTCCTTATAACATAATTAGAGCTTTTTTTTTAAAAAGTTTAAGCTTTAATCCCAGCAAAAAATAGTGCTTACCCAGAAGCAGTTCTGGAAGGCATTATTTAATTACCGAGCGCTTCCGAAACAATTCCGAAATTCCTGATTTTTGTTCGCGATGTCCCACTTGGTATGTCTCTTTTAATCAGGTGAAAAGCGCTTCTTTCATGTGCTCCAAGAAGCAATAAATTCATGCCTGCGTAGGCAATAAAAAGCTCTTTTTTTGTGTGTTGACAACGTTAATGCTGCGTGGTATGTATTCTTTACTGCTTCAACGAAGGCGCAACAGAACAGAATGCCTTCCCTAATTGCTTTATTGCGTGCAAGGTGGTGTAGCATACAAATGTAGTTACTGCTTACCAAACAAAGCGATGTTATTTTTTACTGGGATATTCCTCTGAGTTTAGTATCAACGGTTTACCGTCAACATAATGTTTTCAAAATTTTCAAAATATTTATTTTTTGAAATCTTACGAAATTTCGCCTTTTCGCTTCCGAACCGTGCCATGCACACAAAAAACTAATTCGCAAAATATTTTGTAAATTTGGTTTTCTATTAAAATTGCTTAAAGTCTTAATACAAATCTCTCATTTGGCGCACTTATGACCGATTTAAAATACCCCGCCTGACACAGTGAATAATAATGTATAAACGTTTTTTCAAAGCTATCTCTGGCAGTTTCTTTATAATTTTGCTGGTTAATTAATCATAACCTGGTGCTTTTTTTGGGCTTTGGTCTTTTTGTATAACGTTTTTAAGCTCCTTCATAGTAGTTGGTTTTATGCTTTATTATTCAATTTAAAATTCTTCATTGTGTTTTCTTCAGCTGTTTGTCTTGGTAAAGGCTTGAAAATTTCAGTGAAGTGATCTGCGAACATTTCAGATTTTGCTTTGGCCTCCTTAAACCAAGTGCCATTTGGATTACGAATCGGTGGTATATGCGGTGATGTTTGATTAAATTGGTTTGTGGCTTTCCATAAGCTATAGTTTGTATCTTTGTTTTCAGAAAGGTTTTTCAGCTATGCATACATGGTATTATTTTTTGACTCATTTATTAATTGTTTAAGTTTAGAACATAATCTATTGAAATAGTTTTATTTTCCGTAGTGCGTTCAAGTTGCCACTTTTTTCTTGTTTTGCGTTTTTTATTTACGAGTTCCCTTATTTCTTTGGGATATGTAGTGGTTTTTGTAGAATTTTGTATATCTAGAGTGCTTTCCCAAACGGATGTTTGGAAAGCATCAATTAAGTTGTCTAGCTCATTTTCGATATCGTGTTTTGATTTAAGGACGTTTGTAAGTTAATTTTATCATTTAGCAAAGTATAAAATAAGTTCCAGTTTGTTTTATTGCTTATTAAAGCTGGTTAAACAGGTTTTTGTACGCTATTATCAAAGACTGTCATAATGACAGGTGAATGATCGGATGAAAGACCACAGTAGTTTTCTATATGTATGTAGTTTTTTGAAATACCTTTAGCAATATAAAAATCGATTAAATCTGGAATTTAATTTGGGTTTGAAGGCCAATATGTGGGTTTTTTTTTTCCTGAGAAAATTACACATTTAAAATGGCAGCATGCTTTGTATAATTCACAACCTTTGGGTGATGTGAGCCTGGACCACCAAATTTTGTTTTTGGCATTGTAATCACCACCAACTATGAAATGGGTTCCAAGGGATTGAAGCACATATAAGTATTGGTGATATTGGACATTATGTTTTGGCGGAATATAAATTGCGCATAGTTTAAATAAATTTCTGTGTTAAAATTTTACAAACTACAAAGAAGACAATCGAAATTATTAAGATTTATCACTGGTGCTCCATGGTTCATAAGTAATCCCAATATCCACAAAGATTTCAACATCCCTGTAGTCCGTGACGAAATTAAAAAGCAGAGTATCAAATACGTGTCTAAACTAACCGCTCATCTTAACCGCTTAGCTCAAAATCTACTTACATGTCCAGGGCATCACCGTCTAAGGAGATTAGACACCCTGGGCATTTCTTGAAGCTAAATATAATCATACACTCCAGCTCACAAAAATTGGCTTGACTGCTCTGGCAGTTAACCATTAAGAAAATAGATTTAAGATTTGTTCACTTATTGTAAATTCCTTAAGGGAGAGATTCAATAAAACCGAAAATTTGCAACAAAAAAAAAAATTTACCGAAATACAAGCCAATTGAAACACATCAGTTTAAATTTTTGACTCTTCGCTGTATTGAATGTTTTCCTTTATTATCACTGAAGCTCCACCTCTTGCTCGTTCCGCGGAATGGATTGAGTTATAAGTTTTATAGCCTTTGATGGAGGCATATGACTGTTTTGTTAAATGACTTTCTGATATAGGAAGTACGTCAATTTTTTCTTCATTTAAAAATAGTTCAACTTCATGTAAGCGGTTTAACAAGCCGTTACAATTCCAGAAAAGTTTTAAAAATTGTGGAATATTAAAGAAATGTATCTCAATTTTTAGGCAATTTTTTTTCTCTATTAATAATAATTTTCAAATCCGCGATCACTTGTTTATGTTGTTTTGTATAAACATTTTAGTTGAATATAGAGCCTTTTTATTTTTATTACAAAACCTTAAAAAATTTACCAAGCGCGGTGATATTTTATTGAGAAGAATGTGGATGCTCTACTTCATCGACATGTGTTTAATATTTAAATTAATATATTTATAATGTGGATTGGGTTACTGACCAAGTTCAATGACTGTTACATTTGGTAATTAATCCAATAATATTTCTTTATGCAAAAATGCTTACTCATTTTTGCATGTTAAATAATTAGGTTATTTATTTGCTTAAAATAAATTAATTGTAAGCATATTTAGAATAATTTTAAACTATAAATAAGATTGTAAATAAAGTAATAATGACCAGTTAACTTAAAACCGTCTCGTATTATTATTTCCGCACCATTTTGGTGACCCCGACGTGATAACAGTAAAATTTTAAGTTTCCCCCCACCAGTGGTAAGGAACTCAAAATACTTTCTGTTAAAAACAAAAAAAAAACAAGATACATAAAAACCTTCTGTTTTTGTTTGTAAAAAAAAAAAAAAAATATAAAAATAAAAGCGTTAAGTGCAAAAATAACGCAGAGAAATTAATAAAAAAAAAAAAAAAAAGCGTTAAGTGCAAGAATAACGCAGGAAAAAAAATTTAATAAAAAAGCGTTAAGGTTGAAAAAAAAAAAAAAACGCATTGTAAAAAAAAAAAAATTAATAAACGCGTCGCGAAGTAAAAAAAAAAAAACTAACAAAGAAACAAAGTGCTACATTATTGAAAAAGGGTAAGTGGTATTTTATGTTTATTTATATATTTATACTGACTATTTGTTTATACTGATTACCAGAGAAGACAGAAGTGCTTTTTTTACGTCATTTTTTTAAATTTTATCTCGGAAACTCGAAATAAGAAAAATATAATAAAAATAGTTTTCAATAAAAATTTACATAGAAACATAGTTGGAAACGTTGCTTTTTGTTTTTGTTAAATTTTCGTCAGAGTTTCTTAGTTTTGAAGTGTGATTTTGCTTTTTTAGTCTTCTCTGCTGATTACATTTAGGCAACTCGAGCGTTTTTTAATTGATTTTTAATTTAAAAGTTACGTGATACTACGGAACGACGTAGTAGTTTTAGTGGGAATTCGGTTTATTTTTGTGTAAATTTTTTACATATAATGGATACGCTTAAAGAGCAAGAGTCCTTGGGTGCGGAGATAGTTTCATGTTATAACTCCCTGTGTGAGTTGACTCAATCGGAGTCCACCAGGGAGGATTTGATAAAGCATGTTACGGAGCTCAAAGCGAGAATAGAGTTACTGGCCTTAAAGTTCGAAGAGAACGATAAGGTACTTCAGCCTCCATCGGCAACTTTAACGAAAAACCCGTATTTTAAGACAGATTTCGTTAATAAGATTCGAAAGTCTGTCAGCGATTTTCACAAGTTGGTTAATCAATTGGGGGAAAGGCTTAAGCAGGAACCGGGTGCAGTACGTAGAACCGCCCCGAGTCCTCCTGTGGTGCCACCAGGAAGCCTGGGTCATTCGGAAATTACAACGGGTTTGTTTGATGATAGCAGGCAAGCCAGGGCCAACAGGGGCCTAATTCGACAATTCCAGTACGTTCTGGATAGTTTGGAGTCGAAGTTAAATGGATTTGTGACCGGGCAGATTTCCATAGACGTCATTAGGGAAAGGTACAAGGTGGCAGAGAATATATTTATGCAATATATGAGCCAGTTTCCTGACGATGAGTTGACGGAAATCTTCTACAACTTGAGGGATACCTATTCTAGGATACCTGGAGTAGAGGGCTCTACACAGAGCCTACCTTTTAAGATGCCTCCCATTGAAATTCCCATATTTAATGGACGTTTCACGGAATGGGACACCTTCAAGGAGTTATTCAAGCAGCTGATAATGGATCAGCCCATTCCGAAAACACAGAAGATGTGTATTTTAAAGTCGAAGCTTTCGGGTGAGGCAGCTGGAAAGATTTCCAAGCTGCCTTCAACGGATGAGAACTTTAATATAGCCTGGGCTATATTAGACGATCATTACTCGAATAGACGGGCAACGACGTCTATTTATTTCAAGGCTATACTGGATGCTCCCCCAGTTAGTTATAATTCTGGGAGTGTAAAGGTCTTCATTGAAACTGTAAACGAGGGTTTACAGGCGCTTGGTGCAATGAAGATCGATGCTGAAGAGATGCATCAAGCATTCTTATGCTTCATTCTTCAGCGGAAGTTAAATGAACAGCTAAGATTGCAATTTGAACAGCATTTGGGGAAGTCAAGAGAGCTGCCAAAATTGGAAAGTCTGTTGGAGTTTCTCAACCAGATGCATTATTCTCTGGAGGCGAGTCAGCAATTCACAAGATGTGAAGAGAGATGGCCAAAGCCACAGGGAAATAAATGGAATTCTCAGGGGCAGGGAAAATTACAATGTCCACTACAATGTTCAGTTGGGCATGTTTTATATAAGTGTTCCAAATTTCGAAACCTTCCCATCAAGGAAAAGTGGGATAAGGTATTTGAACACAAAGTGTGTTCGCGGTGTTTAAATTCTGGTCATGTTAAGAAAACATGTTCCAGCGAATTTATTTGCAAAATTTGCAAAGGTGATCATCACACGCTTCTGCATAAGGACAAGGCTCTTCCTAAAACTGTTCTGGTAAACGGAGAGGAGGATGACGAGGTCATTCTATCCACAGCAATTGTAGAGGTTAAAACGGGTGATGACAAATGGATAAATTGCCGGGTTCTGTTAGATGGTGGATCGCAGGTGAACATAATTTCTAAAGAGTTTAGAAATAAGTTGAAACTTAAAGGCTTCAGGATCAAAAGGGAATTTGAGGGTTTGAAGATGAAAAAGTCATCTTCTGAGGAAAAGGTGGGAGTAAATATGAGGTCAAAGGTGACTGATTACGAAACTTTTCTCAATGCGGTGGTAATGGACAAATTTGTGTCGAATGTACCGGGAATGAAAATGATGGCTGGTGAGTTTCCAGAAACCATCAAATTGGCGGATCCTGGGTATAATATTCCAAATGGGGTGGATCTTCTTTTGTCCAATCAGTTTGTATTTGATCTCATATGCGATGGGAAGATACAGGATGCGAGGACAAATACGAAATTGCAAAAAACACAATTGGGCTGGGTTGCATACTGCATGACAAGGATAGATGGTTCCAAACCAGAACCAAATATTGTTGCAACAGTATGCGATGCATGTGATAAAACTCTGGAAAAGTTTTGGGAAACGGAGGAAATCCCAAAGATGAATAAGTTGACAAGATTGGAAAAGGATTGTGAAAAACTATTCGATCAGAGTGTAAAATTGCAATTGGATGGAAGATTTCAGGTTGCATTACCCTTCAAGGGTGAGCCAAACTTATTAGGGAACTCTAGTCTGGTGGCTAAGAGAAGATTCTTTGCTCTTGAGAGAAAATTGGAAAGGGATCAAGCGCTAAGAATTCAATATCATACATTTTTGATGCAATATTTGGAAATGGGTCACATGGCGATTATGACCGACCGTTCATTGTTAAACAGTGGGTATTATTTACCACATCATTGTGTTTTACGACCGGAAAGTACATCTACCAAATTAAGGGTAGTATTTGATGCATCATGTAAAACAACTTCAAATATCTCATTAAATGATATTCTGCATACAGGTCCACGAATTCAGGAGGATCTGTTTAATATTCTATTACGTTTTAGAAAACATCGTTATGTGTTTTCAGCCGACATTGAGAAAATGTATAGGCAAATCTGGGTACCAGAGGCTGACAAAAAGTATCAATTGATATTTTGGCGATGGAACCCAAATGAGAGTTTAAAAACGTATGCTCTTAAGACCGTAACATACGGCACAGCATCGGCTCCATATACAGCAGTAAAATGCTTGCAAAAGATTTCTGAGTTGAAAACAAACCAATTTCCATCAGAGTCTGAATCAATTAAAAGTGATTTTTATATGGATGATTTAATGACAGGAGGAGACTGTCTTGAATCAGTGAAATCCCTACGGAGAAATATTAATGATATTATGTTAGAATTTGGAATGCCATTGAGGAAGTGGTGTGCAAATGAAAGGTCATTGATGGAGGACATCGATGATAATAACATCGAGGGTAATTTGAACATAGATTCGAATCAACCTAATTCTGTTAAAACGTTGGGCGTTATCTGGAATCCGGGATCAGATGAATTCGGGCTTAAATATAAATGGGAACCAGCGGGTAATATCACGAAGAGAACCATTCTAAGTGAAGTTTCCAGATTATTTGACCCACTTGGCTTGATTGGTCCTGCAATAGTGACTGCGAAAATATTACTGCAGGAAATGTGGAAGGTGAAAATAGATTGGGATGTAAAAGTTCCAGAAGAAGTAGCGTCCAAGTGGAAGGTACTTAAAGAGAGCTTTACATATTTGAACGAAGTGAAAATTCCTAGACATATTATTTGTGTCAACCCAGCAAGAATAGAACTACATGGGTTTTGCGATGCGTCTATGAAAGCATACGGTGCAGTAGTATATGTAAGGTCAATCGATGGCTGCGGCAACGTGCTGACTCAATTAGCAGCATCAAAATCAAGAGTGGCCCCGATTAAAGTTATAACGCTGCCAAGGCTAGAGCTTTGTGCAAGTGTTTTATTGGTAGAGTTGATGAAAGTAATTGTGGAAAGTCTAAAGTTAGATTTTCACAGTATTTTCTATTACACCGACTCCACTATTGTTTTAAGCTGGATTAAATTGGATCCAGCTAAATTACATATATTTGTATCCAATAGGGTTAGCCAGATTCAGTCAAGCACTGACGTGTCTCAATGGAGACACGTTCGGTCCGATGAAAATCCTGCTGATCTTATATCCAGAGGCTTGTTGGGTAAGGAAATATTGAAAAATAAGTTCTGGTTTGAAGGTCCCAAATTTTTAAGGGAGAAATTTTATGATGAACCAGAAATGAGCACAGTAAAAGAAGTACCTGAGGTCAAGAAAGTTAAGATAGTTGGGTTAGTGATGGATACTAAATCTATGATTAGAAAGATAAACCATAAAAATAATTTTAATTTTTTGAACAATGTGGTGGCTTATGTATTGAAATTTATAGATAAAATTAGGAAAAGCGCTACTGAAAAATCGTTTATAACATATAGAAAAGAAGCTCTAACGCTAATAGTGAAACAGATTCAAAACGATAGTTTTTGTGAGGAAATAAGGAAACTTAGGGCTCATAAAAGTTTAAAACAATCATCTAATTTGTCAAGTTTGTGTCCAATATTAGATGAGAATTTAATTATTAGAGTAGGAGGAAGGTTAGAAAATAGTAACCTGCCATATGATTCTAAACACCCTATTCTTCTTCCCTATCATGATGAATTGGTAAAACTACTTGTAGAGTATTTGCATGTTAAACATTTACATGTAGGTCCGCAAGGGTTGTTGGCAATTATAAGGCAACAATTTTGGCCGTTACGTGGGCGGCAGTTAACAAAAAGAATAGTTAACAAGTGTTACAGGTGTTTTAGGGTAAAGCCCTAAATGGGAAATTTGCCAGAGGATCGGGTAATAAGAACAAGGCCATTTCTGAATGTGGGAATTGATTTTCTTGGTCCTATAAAAATTCACCACAAGGTAAGAGGCAGAAAGACGGATAAAGCTTATGTATGTGTGTTTGTCTGCTTTACTACTAAAGCTGCTCATTTAGAAGTTGTATCAGACTTAACTTCGGCAGCTTTTATAGGCGCTTTGAAAAGGTTTGTGGCAAGAAGAGGTTGCCCATTGAAGATTTATTCGGATAATGGAACAAACTTTGTAGGTGCAGCAAATAGCCTAAATGAGATTTTTCATTTGTTTGCTAGTGGGCAGCATCAGATGAATTTAAGCGAATTTTGTACTTCACGTAACATCGAATGGTTGAATATTCCAGCCAGATCACCACATGTAGGGGGATTATGGGAGGCATGCGTTAAATCTGTTAAGAAACATTTTTACAAGGTAACTGAGGGAACAATGACGTATGAGGAATTGTACACCTTAATGACACAGATTGAGTCCGTTTTGAATTCTCGTCCGCTTACTCCGTTGTCAGACGATCCAAATGATTTTAAAGTTCTAACGCCAGGAAACCTCCTAATTGGCGAATCGTTTTCGACATTTATTGACTCAACAGGAAATAAATGTTACCAAGGAATGCGAGAGCATTGGAAAGCCGTGCAAACGAATATGGAGGAATTTTGGAGACGATGGTCTTCAGAATATTTGTCCGAATTACAGAAAAGATACAAGTGGAATAGACCATGTGCAAATATAAAACCTGGTGCTCTTGTCCTCCTAAAGGATGAAAATTGTCCTCCGATGAGCTGGAGGCGGGGGAGGGTCATCCGAACCATAATGGGTTCGGATGGGTTGTGTAGAATGGTAGACGTAAGGACCAGCAATGGGGAAACCAAGAGGTCAATTCACAATGTTTGTCCTTTTCCTACTGATGATAATGAAGAAGTTCTGGACAAACCATCCAGTAACTCTATACATTCTGCAAAGACAAAATTAATTAAAAAAATGGACAATCCATTTTTAGAATCAAATAAAAGAATTGAAAATCCATCTTTAAATAATAATTTAGAAAATAAAAAAAAAATGGAGAACTATAAAAAGGCAAATCAAATCCACCAAATAAGTGGTAAATGTAAAAAACTTAAAAATAAAAATATGTTAACAGTAATGCTGTCTCTGTTAGCAATCATAAGTCCGGTTAGGTCAGATTTTAATGTAATAAATTTCAAGAATGAAGCAGGTATTTTTTTTGATAAGGTAGCAACAGTAGGCTTAACAAGAACATCGTGGAACATCGCTGTACATATCAACATAACGGAGTATGGGGCTGCAAAGACGTCCTTTGATCAAGCTATGAAATCACTCGTCAATTTACAAAGAAAGGAAGCAGTTGAACAGACACCACTGTACCAAGGTCTACAAGAAATTTATGAGAGGGTTCTAAACAGACATGAGATTATAACATCTTCAACACAAAAAAGGCCGAAAAGGTCTCTGTTACCATTCATTGGAGGTGTTTATCATTCTTTATTTGGTCTTATGGATGAAGAGCATGCAGAAGAAGTATCGCAGAAGATTAAGCAGAACGCTCTAGATGATGAATATATGCTCAACGTTGTTCGAAATCTGTCATCCGTCCAAGATATGACATTGGATATCATCAAAAGCCAAAATAAAGCAGTTTTCGAAAGGATCCGAACGTTTAGTGAGGCTATCCAGACACTTGAGACAGAAACTACCCGTAGCAGCGCTATATCAAATATGCTAGTGTCTTTAAAAATATTTGAAGAAATACAAGAAGACATCATTGAAGCCATTTTTAACTCCAAAGAAAGTTTTCTTTATGGAATACTCCCCGTAAAAAAGTTTAAAAAACAAATTGAACTTATAAAGATGAACTTAAACAAAAACTTAAAATTGCCCACAGAGGAACCTGTTAAGCTATCCAAATTATCAACTGTGTCAACTAGAACAACAGAAGACTTTGTCTTATTCAATGTTAAAATTCCACTGATAAACAACGAACTGTTATATGCGTATGAAATATACACATATCCAACAATTCATTATGGATTCTATATAAATATTCATGTTACCAACCGATTCTTTTTGATAGATGAAAGAAAAACGTTGTACTACAGTCTAAATAATGATAACTTCGAGCATTGTCAGCAAGTAGAAGACCTAACTCTATGTCACCAAGTTCATCCTCTTTTCAACACTAGAACTACGAACAGCTGTGAAATACAACTGTTCTTGAGAGCTAAAAGTATTCCAGATAGTTGTGAAATCGAAATTAAAAGATTTGAAAACTATTGGCGACAAACACATGCACCTAACACATGGCTGTTTTCTCTATATGAAGATACCCCAGCAGACATCACATGCAACGGAAATAGACAAAATGTTGTTCTCAGCAGTTCCGGCCTTTTAACTATGCAAGCAGAATGCCATCTCGAAGCAGCCGAAATAAATTTGTGGGCATACGATGCCTATTCATCCGATGTCGATTATGTGTTCCCATCCTTAAATTTAACGAAATTTATGCCATCTATAACACACCTTAAATTAAACGGTGAAATGGAGATGTATAAAATCCCAGATATTCCAACTCCCACAAAAATACTGGGGTTCCCAACGACGCTCGATAGACATCATCTAACGCACTATGGAATGAGCCTGACTACATGGATTATCATAGCCATCATCATCATTGCCTTGTTTTGGATCCTAAGAAAAACCTGCCGGATGTCAGAAAAATTCTTGCCTGCAACCGTTGTGCTACCTCGTTTAAATTAACGTAAAATTTAGAGTAATGGTTTTTTATTAGTCGTTTATTCTATTTGTAATATATTTTTCTTGTTGCTTCTCCATTTAAATTAACGTAAAATTTAGAGTAATGGTTTTTATTAGTAATTTATTTTATTTGTCATATTTTTTTTGTTGCTTCTCCATTTAAATTAACGTAAATCCATAAAAACAAAAAATAAATTTATTTTTGCTAACTTGCACTTTTTGTTTTCATTGAAAGATTAGAACCTTTCAAGGTCGGCAGAATGTTTAATATTTAAATCAAAATATGTTTAATGTTGTTTAATAAATTAACGTAAAAGTCATAAACAAAAAAAACAAAAAACAAAAAAACAATTTTTTTTTGCTTGTACATTATGTTTTCATTGAAAGAGTAGAACCTTTCAAGGTCGGCAGAATGTTTAATATTTAAATTAATATATTTATAATGTGGATTGGGTTACTGACCAAGTTCAATGACAGTTGCATTTGGTAATTAATCCAATAACATTTCTTTATGCAAAAATGCTTACTCATTTTTGCATGTTAAATAATTAGGTTATTTATTTGCTTAAAATAAATTAATTGTAAGCATATTTAGAATAATTTTAAACTATAAATAAGATTGTAAATAAAGTAATAATGACCAGTTAACTTAAAACCGTCTCGTATTATTATTTCCGCACCAACATGCATTTTTACAATATTCAAGAAGTACAATTAAAGTGCTGTTGAAGAGCAAAGAAATTTACATATATTATTTAATAATTTGTTAACTTTTATGCGGAGCATAATATTGTTTTTTTTTTTTAATTAAAGAAACGTTAACGATTTTATTGAGATAGTAAACATGCTGTAATGCAATAAAAAAGTGAAGAGTTAAATTTTTTTTTGATTATTATCAAAACAATAAATTTGTAACCGCTAATTTAGCAAAAAGTATCAATAGAGAATATAATAGCCTTTCATTTGAGATACATTTCGTTTGTATCCCACGACTTTTTAATTTTTTATAGCAGAGATATAAAAAAAATAAATGGAAATTTCGCTGATTTGGACAATTTATTAAGAACATAAAATAAATTAATTTTAAAAATCGCCCTGAGGATTCGATGTGAAATTTGGTGTGTTATTTTTAAAATTTTATGTTTTTCAAATTCGTTTAAAACATTCAATTTGGCCCACTATGCCTGTAGGCGGGCTTGCCGGTTAGACAGTTAATAGAACAAAAATTTGATCAAAAATATATTTTATATAAGTAGCATATCGGTTGAGTGGCGCATAAAAAAAATTACACTATTCAGAAGAAACATTTTAAAAAGTTTGACGATTTATTGAGGACATAAAAATAAATTAGTTTCAAAAATCGCCCATGAGGATTCAATCTGAAATTTAGTCAGTTATTTCTAAAATTTTAATTTTTTCAAATTCGTTTAAAACATTAAATTTTTCCCACTGTGCCTGGAGGCGGGCTTGCCGGTTAGAGGGTTAATAGAACAGAAATTAGACCAAAAATATATTTTATATAAGTAGAATATCGGTTGAGTGGAGAATAAAAAAAATTAGACTATTGCTTAAAAAATATAAAAATTTTGAAAATTCTATTGATTTTTCATTTTTTGTAAAAATAGTTTATGAAGTTTATAATGTACCAAATTTAATCGATTTCGAAAAGTATTGCATTAAAAATTGTTTTTTTGCACAATTGATCACAAATGTGACTATTAGTCGACCTGACGATCACTGTGTGTAGCTGTTTCAAAGACTATAAACAAATTAACAAAATATTGACATAAGCTGACTATTTTTAAGCTTGATTCCTACTCAATTTAGCCAGTTAGGCACTGTAGCGTATGAGTTATACAGTAGAAGATAAGAAGATAATGTGTCTCATTCCAATATTTATATTTTGTTGGTACACGTGTTGTATACTTAATATTTAATTGCATGCGATAATACAGGGTGTCTGGTAGCAGATTTATATTTTAAAACTTAAATAAAACGTAATAATTGACACAAAGTTTTATTAAGAGCATAGACCGATAGAATGGAAATGCGGATTTTATTTTTTAAGGAGTATGTAATCCAGATGTCTTCCGTCGAGTTGAACACACTGTTGAAAACTGAGCCTTGTGTTCTGCGCCACACGCTGCAGTAAACTTGGTTCAATTGAGCTGAATTCTCGACGAATATTTACCTTTAAATCCACAAGAGATTGGGGATTGGCATCATAGACGCTCTCTTTGAGGTATACGTGATGGGATCCACTCGGTCCATCACGTATTCGCCGAATACCGAACTTTGAACAATATTGTCGACGAGCAATTACATAAAAATCATTACTCTTAACAATGTCTCCACAGCGAACGGGCGATGCTTACTCGACCACTGCGGCATCGTGACTGACAAATCCGCACAATCGATAATTCCAACGGCGCCACCCTCCCTCCGCACCGTTTATTACTTTTTGAAATAATCGTATTTAAAAATATAAATTTGCCACCAGAAACCCTGTATAACTAGGGATACCAAACGGAAAGTCACGAAATCCAGGGATTTTAGGGAATTAGTAAATTCCAAATCCCGGGATTATCTTTTATAAATTCCGGGGTTTTCAGGATTTTTTGGGACTTTTCGGAATTTGTTTATTTGGTAACATTTTTGATAAATTTTGTTTTTAGTGAATTAATGCATATTTACTGTTGGATGTTTACGATTCTGAACAACACCTATATTTTTTGCGAGTACACTCATAATAGTACCAAAGTGTAAAATTGTTACAAAATTGTGTTTTTTATATAAAATTTTAAATAAATACACGATATAGTGATATATTTAGTTGGACTAGGGCGAATTTACTATCGGTATTCCAAGGAATTGCGATAGCGAAAACGGTATCATAAAAACTAATGTTTTTGTATAAAAAGTAATTTCCGTTCGAACTATGTCACTCTAGCGGATTTTTGGTGGCACTCGATGTTTTATTGAATTAAAAAAAAAAAAAATCTTAAGTAATTTAATAGACTACCGAAGAATTGTATCAGAAGTTCACAAATATTAACTTTGAACACAAAAAAAAAAATAAAAAATCGATAAACACAAAATTTAGATGTTGGATTACAGAATATAACAAGTATTTCAATTTAGAACGTTTTACCATCAAAATTACCGAATCAAAATCGAATTCGTGCTTAAAAACGAATTTGTTGACAATTGAATGTTTTTGTTGCGATTACCGTTTTTTTTTACGTAAACAAATAGCAGAATCCCAAAAAATCTTGAAATCCTGAAAAATACCGAGATTTTGGGATCGAAACTTGCTATTTTGAGTCTACAAATATTTTGCAAAAGCTTTTGCTAATTTTACAAAGTAACATGCTATTTGAATATGAAAAGTCAATTTTTAAGCTTAAAAATCTTAAGAAAAAGCTGTTTTTAAGCTTACAAATGAAAAATAAATAAATGGCCAAATAAGCAAAAAAAATGCAAATGAGGCAAATTTGTCTTCTCTGGTGATGACAAAAATTATAGAAAGTTAATAATTTTTATTTGAAACGTTGGAAAAAACTAAATTGTCAAAATTTGGGTCGCTGGATACAAAAAAAAAATATGCAAACGGAACAAAGAATATTTTTAAAATATTTGCCATTTTTAATAGAAAAAGCGAAAACTTTTTTTTAAATATGAAGTTAATCAAAGTATTTTCAAACATTTAATAAAAAGCATTTATTACCCAATTCTAAATTTTCTATTATCAAACTACAAATCTCAAATTTGACGCTGGAAAAAAATTCAAAATCGCAGTATAAAATTAGAGTGCCTTATCATTGCAATGCAATTTAAATGGTGATGATCCGATCAATATTAAAGAAAATACGAATACACCGCAGCAACAAATAGTGCTTACCCAGAAGCGTTTGCGGAAGGCATTATTTAATTACGAAGCGCTTGCAAAGCAAATCCAGAAGTCATGATTTTTGTTCGCGATGTGCCACTTGGTATGTCTCTTTTAAGCAGGTAAAAAGCGCTTCTTTCATGTGCTCTTAGAAGCTATAAATTCATGCCTTCGTAGGCAATAAGAAGCGCTGTTTTTGTATGTTGTCAACATTAATGGTTCATGGTATGCTTTAGGACGGGTAGATTTCAAAATTGCTCAACGTTCAAGGAAAATCGTATTCTAGGGATCAAAATAAGAAACTTTGCCGAAGGAACCATACCTCTAAAACGAATTCTGACCCGTAGGGTCAAATTTTGAAAAAGCCCACTTTGATATTTCAGAAAGTAGGAGGAATCTCTCCAAGATTATGGAAGCTACTTCTTCTCCGGGAGACGCGCTAGCAGATTAATGCATAAATCATCATTCTACACTCAAAAAAATAAGTTAGTAGAAAAGTTAGTAAAACGTCTTGTAAATCAGGTATACTATTTTTTAGCAAATATTTTTGCTAAAATCGTGTTTTCAGCTAAAATTTTTGTTATACTTATTCAGCACTTAACTGTTTTATACTAATGCTTTACTAATATACTAATGTTTTACTAATTAATTTTGCTAAAAAAAATTGTGCTGATAAGCAGATGTCGCGGCATGTCAAGATGTAGTAGAGAAGAGGAAAATGACATTAAAAAGTACAACTCTAACAAGACAAGTAAAAAAATCAACCATGAAAAAACATATACAGACATGTAGACAGAGTAAAGAGAAAGACAAAAACACACATCTTAGGTAGATTTGTATGGTTTCTTTTTCTTATTGCAAAAAAGGGTTGTTTTTTTCGTTTCGTTTGTTTTGTTTATTTTTTCGTTTCTAGAATTATCTTCGGCAGTTTCGTCATAGCATCATTAAGACAACCATTGATGTAAGTAGTTGAAAGAAAATTTTTGCTATGTTATATATATTTATTTCTATATATTTTCAGATATTAAATTAATTCATGTCGTCAATGTGGGAAAATTAAAATTGTTATATTTCGTTATTATAGTAAATTATTTTTAAAAGAATCACAAAAATATGTTTTATAATTTTCAGCAAATAAATTAACTAAATTACAATTTTTCTACAAATTTTTTGCGTTTTTTTCAGTCTACTAAAATTCAGCAAAAAATTTATTAATTTTTACCAACGCTTTTTTATTTCTAATCTACTAAGTGTTAGCAAAACTTTTGCTGAATCCACAAATTTTGTTACTAAAAATCAGCTCGCTGATTTTCAGCAAAAGATTTTGCTGACATTAGCAACTTTTTTGCTAGCATCCTCCTGACTAAAATTTTGCTGACTCAGCAAAATTTTTTGCTGACTTTACAAACTTTTTTTTATGAGTGTAGGTGACCGTTAAGGGGTTAAAATTTAAGTTGAAAGGGGGCCTTTTTAGCCGTGTTTTTATAGCAAAATTTGACCCTACTGGTCAAAAGTCGGGACATCAGAATTCGTTTAAGAGGTATGGTTCCTTCGGCAAAGTTTCTTATTTTGATCCCTAGAATACGATTTTCCTTGAACGTTGAGCGATTTTTTTTGCATACAAAAGTAGTTACTGCTTACCAAAGCGAGATTATTTTTACTGGGACACACGCTTACACACTTTTTGCATATTTCTCACTTTTCAAAATAACTAAATCGCGATAAAACCGCATATTTTTCGAAACTAGAAAAACTAAAAACGTCAATCTCTAAGGGTGTTCATAAAGTTTCTGAATGCAAAATTTAATTGAAAAATTTAATTGGAAAACCCAAGCTAATATTTTGTCTGATTTTCCCTGGAATGACAGATATATATTTTCCAATAAAACTGTAATTTACGGAACTTTCAGAAAGCTTTTTTTTTTTAAACCTCTATTATAGTTTCAAATCATTTTACAACCCACAAGTAGAATTTGCTGATGTAAGTCATTTCTCCAACCAATAATTCTTTCTATCCACAACTTTTATATTTGTACAGCAGGCGCTTTTTAAGTTTTGTATACCAATTTTATAATCCAAAATTCATTTTGGATTTTTTGGTCTTAGTGTTCAGACTATTTAACGTGTTGAAGTATTTGATGTTTGCATTTGCAATAGATAACAATTCTTACGGAGAAGATTTCATGATGGTATTAATTTTGAAATTGCCAATTTTAAAAACGTAATTGCAATTATTATAATACACAGGTCTTATTGTATTTGATTGCATTTTCAATCCTTTTAAATGAAAAACACTTTACTTGCGGAGGACGCAATCATTGAATCAAAGTGTATGTTAATGAGGTGAGAAATTCGCATTTAAAAATACACAGAAAAATTGTTTTCTGTTTATGTTTAAAAGATACTTTTCCTAATGGAATTAAACTCAAATTAGCTTAAAAGCTTAAGTAAAAGAGAAAGAGTCAATCTTTAATGTTTGTCAAAAGCAATAAATTAAACAAAATCTATTATAGCCCATTGTGAAAAAATATTACCATATAAGTGGTTATACAGGCTATGATCCAAGGGGAGGAATAATAGGACATTTCCTCCTGTAAAATAAAAATATTCAATGCGAAAAATTAAAAAAGATTAAAAAAGTTAATTTAAAATGCTCTTATTACCCTCCTCAAAAGCTTTTTCTGGGTCCGCGCCAGGTTTATATAAATACATATTTGGTAATGTCAACTACTTAGAATTGTCATTACAAATCTCATTACATTTACATGTGAATGTCGCATAATGGCATATAATTACTTAACACCTTAGGAAAAATAAAAACAAAACAAAGTTACTTAAAACTTTTAATTTTGGTATTAAAAATACAAAAAGTGTTTTTTCGTACTTTCTATAGACAAAATTCTCGTACAGTCAATTTTGTCGGCTGTATGTAATGCCTCGGTTTGAGTTAAGCAAATAAAAGTTTTCTTATTGCGAGCAACTAAAGATTAGGGTGATGTCTATGAAACAATGGCATTGTCTATCATGAAAATTATCAAACTTTTTGAAAAGCAACAAATAAAATCTAATATAACAATATCATATTAGATTTTGGACTTGAGGTAATAAAATATTCTAACTAAATATTTGAGAATAAGTGGTTACTTACTAGTATGAATAAAAATAATGAGCCTGAAAATAAATTTTCAAAAAAAACCTAATTTAATAAAAGATTTATTTTTTTTATGGAAAAAACTTTTTTTGTAAAAAAATGCAAACCTAGCATATCATTAATTAACACCTTGCGAAAAATCAAAAAAAAAAAAAAAAATGGTTTACCTAAGTATATACTTACTAGTATGAATAAAAGTAAAGAGCCTAAAAATAAATTTTGAAAAAAACCTATTTTCAAAAAAAAGAAATATTTTTAGATTTTGCTTGTTTTTAGTGACCAATTTTATATTGTTTATTATTTGTTTGTTAATTTGTTTTTTAAATTAAAATATGGACTAATTTAATAATTAAATTAAAATAATAAACGATTTATTTAATTTTTTACTCGACGTTTTTTTGGCTTATTTCCAATTTCTTCAGGAGTTATTTATTATTAAATTCTAGCAAAACTAAATATGTGTTTTAATAAAATGCCAACCTGGGTTGTGTGTCTTCTAAAAATCATAACTACATTGCAAATTTTCAATTGTTTCTGAATCAGACTGCGCAGTTTCTGGTATTGAACCTTCGTCAGTGACCCTGTTTTTTGAATTTTTTGAATAATGTAATATTTGTTTTTTTTTTTTTAAATGCCAACCTGGGTTGTGAGTCAACCGCTCTACCAACGCCATCCCAGTGTAGGAACGGTAATGACACATCGTTATGTTTTGGACTATCAGTAATGATACCAGCTTACACTCTGCGTTGTTTTAACCAAACAATAATTACTTACTAATAAGTGACCAATTAAAAAACAATTATATGGAGCTTTATGTAGTCATATCAAGAGCATTTCAAATTTGCGACCCTGTATTAAATTTCATCCGAAATATGAGACCATATAATTGCATCTAGATATAATTATATAAAAACCAGATATTATTGTATCATAATTTTGACTAATATATAATTGTATATGATTTTATGTGAAATATTATTAGTTCTCAGTTTTAGTCTGGTAAAATTGCACTAAATGTTACATTTTTGTATATGTTTGTATAAAAATATATACAATTTAATACAAATGTATGCTAATCATATTAATTCCATAAAAATATATTAAGAAACATTTTATTTTTTGCGGTTTTTAAAAAAGTTCTCGCATATATCTTTTTTATGTTTTAATACACATTAGGGTGTCCCGAAAGTACACAACTTTACGTGCTCAAGCGATTAGTATTATCCCGAATTTTTTGGAATTTGTTTACAAAATTGTTCTCAAAAGTTGTATAATGCTAACCATATACCCGAGGCCTTTGTTGTGAATTTTTAAAAATTTTGGACAAAATAAAGTTTAGAAGTATTATGAAAAAAACAGTTATAAAATTTCCATAGAGTTAATCGATTTTTTAATTTTTTTTTGTAAAAAATTTTCGATCGGAGCTCCTTGAAATGCGACATTTAAAAATAAGCAGTTAAACTAGTCTTTGTGTTATAACGATGTGGTTTTTTTTATATAAATTTTAAAGGGGCTTTATTTAAAAAATCGATTTAAAAAAAATTTTAGTTATTGACGAAAAAGTAAAAAATTAATTGTAAACACACAAAAACTCTTCCAAAATAGTGAATTGGAAATACATAATTTAGTTTAAATAAGACCTGGGCGATGTGAGGAATATTTTTAAATTTCCCAATTGTGCATTTTTACTTTATCATTATTTCTTTCAGACTACAATCACATAAGTGAGTTTAAACGCTTCCCTGGAAAATTTACGATTTTATTAATACAAGACATTGAGTATAGCCCCGATGGGCTCCCTCCGATCTTAAAAAAATCGCATATATGTATGAAAAAGAAGAAAAAATAGTGAACAATTTGTTCACCAATAATTAAAATAATTCTAATAAATGGCAGCTTGGGTCCACGACATTGTGTCGAAATTGCTTTTAAAAATATGTTTTCTTGAGTATTATAACGCTGTTTTTAAATAAATTTCCTAGACTTTAAACATATTTTCATACACTCAGGGAACTTCTGCTTTAAAAATATGTAGTTGTTTGGGTTGAAATACAGTTTCTTTATTTTTAATGTAAATGTCAGTCATTTGTAGAACAAATTAAAATATTTACTAATCTTGTTTTATGATTTTACATTCATTTTTTACAGTTGATTTTTGTTATTTAAAAAAATAAAAAAAATAAATGTTTGTTTATTTTTTACTACCATGTGGTTCATTTTTACTACAATTATTAGTCGTTTTTTAAACATTAAAAAACAAATGACAATGAATGAATGAATTTACTGTAATGTAAGTCGTCCTTTCTTTAAGTTAAATTTCATTTGTTTTCAACTACAATTGCAGTGGTCTTTACCTACATAGTATTCTAAGTGTACAAAGATGAGTTAAATTTCACCACTACTTTTAAACACCAAAACATGGGATTGGGCCGCTGAAAAATACGTTTAACATTTATTTTTTCTCCTTCATCACATATCCGAATTTTATTAAATCCAAATGGAACCCATCGGAAAAGCTTCCTTTTTAAGTCTCAGGCTATATTTGCCTTTTAATTTGTCTGCAAAATCTGAAACTTTTGAGTTCACGAATAAAAAATACTTAGTTTTTTGGACGGTTATAAATCTTTAATTTCCCGAGTTCAAACGTTTGCATAAAATAATACATTATTTTATATACATTTATAAGTTTTTATCTGCCAGTGTATTTAACCGGACATAATAATAAAAATTTATATATAAAATTAATTTCGTCGAAATATTTTAATATGATGACATATATATTTGCGTCTTATCGCATCTCGCTCAATATATAATTGTATATTGTATTTATAATACACTAAAACTAATCCAATTAATAATGACATTATATATATCTAGACATTGCAAAATATAAAATAATATATATTTAGATATTATAGCATATTTAAAAAAAAAACACAATTTAATTTTGGATGAAATTGTATATTACCCCAAGCAGAGTCACACTAGAAAATGTATCAATCATATTTTGGATATAAATATGTATTACATCAATACAATATCATAATGAGTTGCATATCTCATTTTGTGTATAATTTTATACACAAAATTTACCCCAATTTTTGTCTTTTGAATTGATTTCTTTACGGTTTTTAAATTTCTACACATTATACAGAAAAGATGTAGGAACCCTAAAAAAAGAACTTGTTTCATTTGTAAAATTAGGAGTTTTTAATTTATTTTTAGATTTTTTTCAATGTAAAAAGCTAAATTAAGTTCCCGTATTTGATAACCATAAAGTGGTAAAATTTTTCAAAGTGGCTCAAGTTTAAAGGATTAAAACCCCGTATTTAACAGTAATTATTACTGAAAATATTTCGGATTTTAATGAAGTTTTAAAAGCAAACTCCGGATACAACTATAGCTTATTTTGTATATATATATACTAATATATTAGTATCAGTTTAGATATAAATGTATACAGCTTATATAAATCGGAATAAATTGTATTGCGCCATTATTTTGATGTAATTTAATTTGATATTATCAAATTAAAGCTAATGAAAACTTATATAACTATATGTGCCCATTTCTCGGATAAAACTGTATTAAGACTCATTAAATTTCGTATGATTATATAAAACATCATATAAATTTTTTTAATCTGGTTATTAAAAGTCGAATGTTTCTGTGTGTACTAGGGTTATAACTTTTGACTTTTTTTTGCAAATTATTAAATTTTATCTAAAGTAACGCAATTTTATTTTTTCGCGGCTTTCAAAAAGGTTCCGCATAATCCTCTTTTTGTTTATTTAAACTAAAAATTAATATTTAGCTAAAATATTAACGATGCATATCCAACTTAAAGGACACAAACGTTTTCAAATTTGACGTGTTTCGCGGACTTTGATAAAACAGATTAAAGCGTTGTTTCGCGATATACATAGACATCAAAAATTGCAAAATAAAGAACACAATAAGTAAAAAGTTATTTAAACTATGTACAACTATTGGTAACAATTTAGCAAAAAAAAAAGGTGTTAGATTAGTGTCCACATATTTTTATAGTTTCCCCGGGTTACAGAAAAAAGAAAATACATTATCAATATAAAAAATCAAAAAGGCCCTCCGAAACAAATTTCGAGCTACGTGCCTGTCTTCAACCGTCTAGGATTTATATGTTTGCAAAGTTTTAACTTTCCACTAGAGGACGCTTTAAGGCAAAAACATATACAAACATTTTTAAATGAAGCCTGGTTTTATAAGATGCACAATACTTTTGCACAAAATATGGCATCACTCTCTTGTTCTGTTGTGGAAGAATATAAAAATTGGACAATGTGTGCAACATACTATAAAATATTTTTCACGTTTCTGGTTGCGCAATAAGAATCAAAATCTTTTTGATTTCTGCCAATATATTGTACAACCTTGGAATGTGACATACACAATGGTAAACATTTGCACAATAGCAAAAGTAGCACAAGAGCATTGCGTAGTGTATGGGGTACCTTAACTCTTAAACCACTAAGACCGTCTAAAGACGGTCATCACTTAAATCCAATTAATGGCAAAGTTAAAACTTTCCAGTGGTTTAAGGGTTAACTATTCTTAAGAAATCGTCATTGTGGAAGCAAAAATCGTTATTTAGGGTATTCAAAATCGTCAAAATGACGATAAATCACAACAATGGCATCGCTGATATCAATATTATAAACTTACCGTATAATTCCTCAATATTTCTCTCTCTCGCTCTGCTTTTGAAATAGGTTTTTCTTTATGTTCATTTTTTAACTAACGTGGTGCGCCCTTAGGGGTGGACCCACAACCACACATTTGCAAAAACAATAACACTAAACACAAATTAAACAAACGCCAAACAGCGCTGTCAACAGCGATGCTTATTGCAGAGGCTTTGATCGCAAGCAGTGATGCATTTTGAGTTTTTTTGTTTTGGGCCAAATTGACAAATTAAATGGGCCAAAATACTATAGCACTTTTTTTGATACTATTTGATCTGGAAAAGTACCATTTTACTCCTTTGACTCTTTTAGTACTATTTACATATAAATAAAAATTAAAGATTGAGTTTGAATTTTAACGTCTTTTTCACACAATTGCAATTATTACTATAATTAATATGCAATTTTATTTAATTTTAATTGTGAAAGACGTGGTAGAGAAGAATGAGTGTATTTTCTAAAAATCATAACTACATTGCAGTTTCTGGTATTGAACCTTCGTCAGTGACCCTGTTTTTATCTTTTCGATTTCGTCTATATGAAATTTTTTGTGCAATCACTGACCGTGGTATAGATAAACTGATTTCTAATGCCACATGCACTCGTACCACACGTTAGACAGAGCGCTTTAGCGCACTGATCTATCGTCAGGTCGAGTTTTGTTGTGATTAAAACTAGTTTTATTCAATACACAGTGTTTTTTTCTTGCATACATAATCTCAGAAGTACAACTCTAACAACACAACAGTTCTATTTTTAGAAACTTCAGAGAAACTTCAAGATTCAACATTTAATTCAATTACCCATTCATAAATTAACATTTATCAAATGTATTTATTTGAATGCAATCGTTGTAAATGGAATTGATTAAAGATGATTTTATTTGAGTTTGAGTAAAAAAAAGTGTTCGAAACGTGAAAAATAAATATCTAAAAAAGTACAATTGAAAAAAGGCCATTGCCAACATCTTCAAATTTGCATTATGATTCTAAAATCGAATGAGTAATGAAATAGATTTCCTTGCAAAAAAAGGTGAATTTTAGAAATAGTCTGATCATTTTTATAAATTCTGTAACTAAAATCAACTAAATTTTGTTTTTATATAAAAATAAATTTTAAAAACGTTAATTTATAATAAAAACTTGTGTTTAGTACTAAGAGGGTCGAAAAAGTACTATTTCTATGCTGGTTGGTACTATTTGAAAATCCCATTTATCATCCCTGTAGGACCATATTTTTTAAAAAACTCGATTATTAGATTTTTACTAAAATAAAAATAATATTAATTCGTTAATTAGAGTTCGTCATTTTAATGCTTTTTTTTAAAAATGCAAGACAAACCCCTCTGACAATAAAGTTTAACATATTTTATGAATTCTTATAAATTATTTCCGCTCTTGCGATAACATAACATTTTTAAAAAGCCTCCAAAAAACACATTTTTTTAATAAAAAATGAATTGCGGTAGTTCTTTTAAAAATTTGGATAAATATAAAAAGATTTAAAAATGTTATCGTCCTGCATTCAAAAATTTTAAAACCTGACCTCCTGGTACGAAAATATATGATTTTGAATGCGATTTTTATAAAAAATTAAACAACTCCCCGTTTTTCATTCTCTAAGGAACTAGCATATGCTCTCATCGAATAAAAAAAAAAAACAGGCAAATTTCATAAAAGTCTGAACTAAACGGTTTAAAGTAGTTAGTTCAATTTTGAGATGAAAGGGCCAAAATAGATAAGAAAGTACCACAGGGCCATCAAGCAGCCAAAAGTGCCACAAATGGCCCTATTGTGCCACGTTTTGCATCACTGATCGCAAGTATAATTTTCTTTGTATGGGAATTTGCAAATTTCTTTTATATATTTTGACCAATGCATTATAGAACACACGTAAGAGCAATATTTTTTCTTTTTTTTTTATTTAATGATCGCTTTTTTTTAATAACACTATATCTTAATAAATCACTAATATTTTGCAATTATTATGTTGTAAAATTTATTAAATAACACGAACTATATTTTTAATATATTTTTTGTTATAATTTGTTTATAGTTAACTAGACTTTTTATTAATTTTAAGACGGAACAAATTGTTAGCACCCTCACCCTTTGATCACTAGACTAAAACTGCCACCTAACAGAGTATGCGAGAGTTTGACTACTAACGCAGGGTGTTTCAGATATTATAAAAATTAACTGGCAGTTGAATTTGAAATACAATGGTTGATAAAAATACTAAAATTGTTTTTTTCGGACTTTCTATACCCAATTAAAACAAAAACTGATATGGAGCTTTATATAGTTTTATCTAATTTAATATCCCCCGTAATTATTTATATAAAATTTCATTCGAAAAATGGCCCGATTAAATTGTTTCAAGTTACATCTACATAATTGCATCATATTAGATTAACCTTCTGCAGCGTAAGACGTGTATATATGTATATATACGTTTTGTCAAAACTCTATTCTGTTGCGTAAGACGTATATATACGTCCACACTGCATGTGTTTTTTTTGATTTGATACAGTTTTCTCCAATTTTTTTCCTCATTCACTTTTATCGAAGCATACGCTATATTAAAGGACTGTGTCTAATTTAATATATTACATTATAGGCTATAATATGATCTATATATAAATTCTAATTTAAATATCGTATGGTTTCTTTCCATTTTGAAAACAATATTATGTCTTCTCATAAAAACTCGCATATAACTTGTAAATATGCTGACACTTTGAACATAACATTTATTAAAAGTCAAGAAAATTTTAAATAAACTAAAGTTTTCTATATGAAATACAGAAAATTTGCAATTGGTATTGAAAATTTTCATTTGTAATTAAAGAAATTATAAATTAATTAGCGATTTCATTTAAATGTTTAAATGACAGTGCGAATAATCAAATTGAAATTAAGAATTTCGTCTTATTTAATATTTTACTTAAAATTTTCTCCATTTAATTTAGGTAATCACAATTTTTTTTTTTAAATTTCTGAAAAAAGGTAAAGCTTGTGAGTAGTTATTAATCAGTGTTCTTAAATAATAACTACTCACAAGCTTTCCCTGTGGAAAAGGGTGTACCTCAAGGCTCGATTTTAGGACCTCTTCTTTTTTCACTCTATGTGAATGACTACCTACTCGCTTGTTTCACTCTAAACTTCAAATGTATGCTGATGACGTCCAGCTTTACTTGGGGAGTTCAATAGATCGTGTTCATGAAAATCTTACTAAACTTAACTATGATCTCAACCAAATTTACCTCTGGGCATCGGAAAATAGGCTTTGCTTAAACCCTCAAAAATCAAAATGCCTCATAATACGCAAAAAATCGTCACAATTAAACATTAACTTTGATATTGTTCTCAACAACAAGAAAATTGAAATAGTTTCGTCTGTGAAAAACCTCGGGATTATTTTTAATAACACGCTTAGTTGGTCGAATCATGTCAACTCTATAGTCTCCAAGATGAACTATATGCTTCGTACACTATGGCCTATACAGTACTGTACACCTTTTGAAATCAGAATACTTATTGCTAAAGTTTATTTAATGCCCAGGTTGCTCTATGGCTGTGAGCTTTTCGCTCATTGTGATTCCACGAGTAAGAGTAAATTAAAGGTGATCTACAATAAAATAATAAGATATGTTTTTGGGCTCTCTCATGTGGATTTTACAATGCGATAATTGTTATGTTAATGACCTTACACAACAATTATCGCATTGTAAAATGATGTACAACTTTATATAAATAGCAACAAAAGTAAAATAAATGATTGTATTGATAAACTTAATGCTGATTTGGATCACATTTACACATGGGCTAATGCAAATGGTTTATGTCTTAATCCATTGAAGTCTAAATGTTTAGTTATTAAAAAAAAATCCCTAAAATTGTCTTTTGAACCGACGATATTACTAAACAATCAGAAAATTGATATAGTATCCACTGCCAAAAACCTTGGTGTTATTTTTAATGATACACTCACCTGGTCTAACCATATAAACGTTGCTGCTGGAAAAGTATACTCAATGCTACGTACTCTATGGCACACCCAGTATATAACTCCATTAAATGTTCGCATATTGTTGGCGAAAACTTACCTATTGCCTACTCTACTGTACGGATGTGAAATATTTGCAAGCTGTGACACTAAATGCAGTAAGAAACTTGCATCTACTTACAATGCTATTCTTAGATATGTTTTTAATTTAAGGAAGTTTGACTCCATCTCTTTATATTCAAAAAAACTTTATGGAGTTACTTTCAAAGATCATTTGAAAATAAGAACACTGATTCTTTTGCATACAATTATATATACCCGGGAACCATCGTATTTGTTTGATAGACTTGAGTTTTCAAACTCCCAGAGGAATAAGGACATTACCCACATATTGTTTCAAAACTCTTTATCAAAGTGGCAATTTTTTGTGAACTCAATACGTCTTTGGAACTCATTACCATCATCCATTCAGTTCTTAAGCAACGCATTACATTTTAAAAAACAAATATTTGAACTTTATAGATAAACGAGCCTAAAAATGTGTTTGATTCTGAAATTTAAATAAAAATTGTACCTATTTATTGTCATCATTTGTTTGGTTACATTTATTTTTATAATATTTATTTATTTTAAAAAATTTTATTTTATTATTTTTATATTTTTTTTTTTTTTTAATTTTACATACCTGTCCACATTTTTCTTTTTTTATATTTTAATAATAATAATTTTTTCCTATTATTGTTCCTTAAAAATAATGTTACAATATAAAAATCCATTACTTTAATTATAAGATTTTTAATCTTGTTGTTTTGGAAATCAATAAACTAAACTAAACTAAACTAAAGCGCGATCATAATAGAGTATCTTCCTATACAAATCAGTTGTACGGCATGTCTCTGGAGAATCTAATGAACGTCAGAATACTCACCCTGCTTCACAAAATAATATATATTAAGGAGCCACGAAATTTGTATGATCCCCTTGCAGTTTTTCAATCAGGAAGGGGTAAAAAGATACTTTACGGAATGGCAATTTTATTTTAACGCCATCCATCTATGGAATTTTCTTCCAAACAAAATTCAAACCAACAATAACGCAACAAGTTTTAAAAAGGAAATAACAAAACATTTCTCAACTTAAAGTTTTTCATGTCAGTAAATAAATATTATTAATTTTCATTTTATTGTCATTATTGTTTTAATGTTTTAATTTTTTTTTCTTTTTTTATATTTTTATTAATTATTATTAATTTAATTATTTAAAACTACAAATGTAACCCAATTATGTAATTACAATTTCTTACATCCCATACTTTAAATTAAAAGTTATATATCTTGTTGTATGGGATTGTCAAATAAATTCAAATTCAAAATTCAAAAATTGAAAATGAAGATATAATTTAAAAATGTTCTTTAAAGAGCAAACATTAATTGCATTTATAGTAATCAAATGTGTTAAAATATCAAAACTTTTTTAACAAATTGTAGAAAATAATATGTTGTAGACTGGTCCCTATCCGTATTTCTTTCTTGTCCACGGAAATCGTCAGGGTACAATCTTTTTAGAATTTCCAGAGATATTTGTTAGGTTAAATCACAAACTCAATGAGAATTTTTTGAAAGATCAAAGAAAAAACAACAAAAAGCAACCACACTTAATTTTTTTACAAAATTAAACACTTTAGATTCGATGAGAAACAAAATTTTAATATGATACCATGTATTATTATACATAACATTGTATTAAGCGATATAAAATTATATATGAAATCATGCTAATTGATATTAAGATATTAGTATGTACGGGACCATATCAAAAATTTTCGAAAAAACCAAATCCAAGATAATATTATAGATGCTACATCACATATAGCCATATTAAAGCTATATGCTATTATATTATATAATAGTATATTAAATAAGATATGATTGTATATGAACGTTTTTACTCGGGTACTTTCTTATATTTAGTTAGAATATTGTTCTACCTTAAGTCCAAAATCTAATATGATATTGCCATATAAGATTTTATTTGTGGCTTTTTAAAAAATGTTATCATTTTCATACAATGAGGTGCTTCGTTTCAGAAAAAAATATTTAGTCCCTGAAATAAAACGTTGGTATTTTCTTAGAATATTCTCGAAATATTTCGTATTTTGCGATAACCGTTAGTGAGCTGGACCATTTTTAGTTTTTTTTAAGTTTTTTCAAGTTTCTTAGTTTTTTCAAGACATTATTTCTTTCATTCCAAGTAAAATGGGGTATCAAACGGGGTATCAAATGAATTTTTTTTTGAAGACGTATCTAAAAAAATTATAATTTTTAATAGTGAATTTTTATCGTTGATCTATAAATTTATGTGTGAGATTTTATTTGTTCGGTTTTAGATCATGACAAATTTTTCTCTAAATTAACAGAAAAATTATAATTTTTATATGATAATTTACTTTGACTATTAGAAAAAAAACACAGAAAAAGTTATTAGACACTAGCATGAACGGAATGCATTTTCTGACCCACTACGGTCTTCATCAACATTCTTCGTGCCATTTTAGTGTTAATCGTAAATATCATCTATTTAACTCACATGTTAAAGAAATTGGGTAACTTTAAATCCCACATTACTCTGTGTGTTGAGTTAGAATGAAATTTACCACGAACGATTTCTATTTATAGTGTGTTTGTTTTTTCTCTAGTCATTATCATAGTTGCCAGTTTAACTTTCAGTTAAAACTTTAAATGGCAGTTCTTTTCTCTAATGCCATCATATACTATCCTTCTACATTAGCAAAGCATATCAACAAACATTAAAGATTTTTCATTAACACATATGTCGAGCATATACATTAAACGAGTTTTACACTGTACCTGGTGAGTGGTTTAATAGTGAATTTTTATCGTTGATCTATAAATTTATGTGTGAGATTTTATTTGTTCGGTTTTAGATCATGACAAATTTTTCTCTAAATTAACAGAAAAATTATAATTTTTATATGATAATTTACTTTGACTATTAGAAAAAAAAACACAGAAAAAGTTATTAGACACTAGCATGAATGGAATGCATTTTCTGACCCACTACGGTCTTCATCAACATTCTTCGTGCCATTTTAGTGTTAATCGTAAATATCATCTATTTAACTCACATGTTAAAGAAATTGGGTAACTTTAAATCCCACATTACTCTGTGTGTTGAGTTAGAATGAAATTTACCACGAACGATTTCTATTTATAGTGTGTTTGTTTTTTCTCTAGTCATTATCATAGTTGCCAGTTTAACTTTCAGTTAAAACTTTAAAGTAAATTATCATATAAAAATTATAATTTTTCTGTTAATTTAGAGAAAAATTTGTCATGATCTAAAACCGAACAAATAAAATCTCAATTATAATTTTTTTTAAAATAATGACAAAGTTATTAATTAAAAAATGACAAAGTTATTAATTAAATGGGCTACTAAAAAATGTTTGTGTTTACAATACAATTGCTTCATAGGCATCACCATAATCTTCAGTTGTCCGCAAAAGAAAGCGATCATTGACTTTACTCAAACCGAGACATAACCCTATGGGGAATGGGACCGGTTCTGCGAGTGCCACAGTATCGGCCCCTTCGTGCCAGAGACCAGTCCTCTGCTAAACCCTACCCTATGTAAACAACTGGCAACTTTAACATTGTCTTGTCATAGGAGGGGGTCATTTGTCCTGCTTTAAACCACATAGTGGCATGCCACAGGACTAACCTAATATGGACATACCACAAGACTGTCGCAAAAGGGACATGTCGTATAAAATAAACGAAAACTAAACAGCTTCAACTGGCTTTTACTTGTTAATAAGCATTCTGGTTAAGTGGTATGTCCTCGATTTACCAGTCACAGGATTGGACATATGACAATTGACACTGCTTAACCCACTTCAGTATTAAATTATACCAGTCCTGTGATAAGTCCTTCTTTAACCAGTCACTTTTAGGACAATTGACTCCTCATTTCCCATAGGGTACATACAACCGCAAAATCAACTTTATGAAAATTTTGCCTGCTTTAGTGTATAAACTAGCTGATTTGGTAAACCTAATCATAAAATCAAAACTATTAAATTCAAAAGTTTTTTTTTTTTTTTTTTGGAAAATTATATGCTTATTTTAAGTTGTGAATATTTTTTTACATGCAATGATTGAATCAAAGTATGTATATGGAATTTGCATAAATATTTCGAAATATTTTTCTCATACGACGTTTTCACTTCACTTATTTTATACTGGCTGAATATATTAAAAAATACACAAATACTGAAACGCAAACATCGCATTACAACACCCTCTGCTGGTTTTGATTATCAGAACAATATTTTTAGTAAATTTAGCAAAAAAAAAAATTAGTTAAAAGTTTAGTATTTCACATGGATGGTAATCGATTCGATGCGGGTATCGGTAGATAACTCTATTTTGTTTTATTTATGTAACGACATTTCAGTTAATTTGGTAACGGTTTTTTTGCGTTAATGGTATTTTACTTACTTCGCTAACGGTATTTTAGTGGTAGAGGCAACGGTATTTTATTTAATTCGGCAACGTTATTTATGGGATAAGGGGTTTTTAGTTATTTCGGTAACGGTATTTTAAGGGTAACGTTATTTTATTTATTCAGGTGATGTCAATGCACACCGGTATTTATAGCGGTATTATGCCCAAGTGCCAATGACTGGTTAGTTTATGATTAAACTTTGGGAAAACATATCCAATTACAGCGATTTTTGTTTTTTCGATCTTGTCAGATTATTTCGGTAACGGTATTTCAAGGATATTGATATTTAAGTTGTATCGGTAACGGTATTTTACAGATAACGGTATTTCAATTATTTCGGTAACGGTATTTTAGGGATAACGATTGAAAGTGCTTTGAATCGATAACGTTATTTTAGCGGTATAGCCTGCCATCCCAGGTATTTCATTACGTCAAAATTTTTCACTAAAATCTCAATTTGTACTAAAAGTTAGTTTAAAACATGCAAAGTTAGATTACTAACGGTTTTACTAATTTGTCTACTAAATTTTTTCCATAAGTGTAAAAACCTTTAAAGTTAATTATCGATAAAGATTTATGATTTATGAATGCATTTAATTATTTGCACAATTTTAATATGTTTAATAATTTGCTGAGAATATGTTTTTATAAAAAAAAATCTGAAAATTATTCACCACAAAATATTTTTACATGGCTGTACTACAAAATACTGCCATATACACTTTGTTTAAAAAGTATCAACCCACAAAATGTTGTTCAATGAAAAGTATTTTTATAATCAAAATATAATTTTAAATTCGGAATAAATGATTGCGGCCACAAAGCTATGTTTCTTACAGCCTTAAATGGTTGCTTCAATTAAATTATTAACAAACATATTTAACCAATAATATGGTTGTTTTAAAAACGGTCTCTCCCTTTTCGGTTATCATATTATTCTCTTGTCTACAATCATATTCCATTATTATCATATTCCCCTCTCCAACTACAGCCGTATTATATTTACGCCAACTATAAGATGATCAGTCTGTTTTTTATGAGCGCCTTCGCTCTTTTAATGTCATTCTTGTTGAAGATTTTGTGAAAAGAAGTTGTTAGAAGCAGTCAGTCAGAAAAAATTAAATAACATTAAACAAAAAGACATAAAAGTCGAAAAACAACGCAGTGATGTTAATTGTAATTGGAAGAAGGAATAATTTGATAGTCTCAGCCCGGTCTGCCATGGGAGTCTAGGCAAATTGACACGCATCCCATTACACTCTGAGACCCAAGCTGTACGAAAAAAGTTCTTGATTTTTTATGTTTAATGTAAAATAATTTAAAAATTATTACGCTTTTCCTATAGTTATACATATTTTATGAAATATTATTTGATTTAAAATATAATAGGATATTTTACATCTCAATAAATGAAGTTTCTGTTTATTATACATAAAGTGTTATAAATTAAGCAAGACGTGATGCAAAAGTGATTTATTTTTGAATTTGTTGTACTCCCGCAAAATAAATAGTACAAAAAAAAAAATAAGGAAATAGTTATGGAAAAGAAGCTTAAACAAAATACACGTGTTTTTAAGTCTGTAGTACGATTTAATCATAACATATTTGCAATAATCACAATGTTGTAATAAATGATGACGAAATGCTTTTCGTTGATCATAATATAATAACTAGGACTATAATATTGTTGCAGTGCAAATATTATGATTGCTGCAAAATGTTATGATCATAATAAATGTATTGTGAAATTTTATTCTTAACACTATTTTAATGCGTATTTATGCTGTCTGTAATCACATATTTTATTATTTTTTTCCTGACAAAATAAGATTTTTGCTGAAAAAGAGAAAGTATAGTTTTACTTTTTGAGATACAATACTAAAGTAAAAAATTAATCACACAATTTATATAAATCGCTTATCGACAAAATAATGATTTATGTAACTCCTAAATAACACAATTCTTATGCGTCAGCGCAAAAACAATTGCATTACTTAAATTATTTTAAATTCATTTAAATGTGTAAATTATTAATTAAATAAATAAACGTTTGTACTATTTAAATAAAACATTCATAACTTTTTAATCCAGCTTCAACATAATGCTGAGAGAATAATGTAGGAATCATACTATTATAAATTATAAACTTTTTCATAGTCATAATATGATAATATTGCGATCAATTGGGAATCATTATATGGTAATCCAATTATCATATTATGATTAAGAAAAATATAATATGGTTGTGACACATGTGTACATTAGAGTGATTTTAGTGTATATGGGCAAATTTTTTTTTTGTTGAAATTTGATTGTGCTCAGGTCTAGGATTGTGTCATTTAGTGTAAAAATGCTATTGTCAAAGTTTTAGCTCAATCGGTTCGGCAAGGGTTAACGTTGTTTAAAATGTCCAAAACTTTTGACACAGAATCTTCAAATATTGTGTTATTATATTTTACATCACGTTTATTAAAACTCAAAAGTGGTAAAAAATCTTCAACGTTTTTTGTAAATTGAAATATATAAGTGTGGGGTCTCTTGGGACCTCTGGTCCACATGGGTTAATGATGTCCAAAATTTTTTATTTTCAACCTTAGGTCATGATGATAAACAAAAACAACAAACGGTATAAAAGTAGCTAATTTTCGATTTTAAATACTTTATGACAACAAATAAGGCAAAAATTACCAAAAAAACACAATTTCCTCGAAATTTGCAAAAGTTAAATTGTTGCCATGCCCAAGTGTGCCAGGGGATATTTTTAAAATTTTTTATTTTCGATCTCTAACATGTTTTAAACAAGTCACTGGAGTCCAAATCTCAATTTTTGCGATTTTGTTGAAGAAGTTTTTTTAAAATTTGAAATTGGAGATTTGAAAAACACCCTAAAAATGTTGTCCGTTTTTGACATCACATTAGGTCAGGTTAACGCCATCCAAAAAAAAAACTTCTTCTACATCTCACAAATTTGAGTCTTTTAAGTAAAAAAAATATATTTCAGTAATCAATTTAAAAAATTTTTAAAATGTGTGCTCGAATTTCTCGGTCAAGTAATAATTGCCACCTTAGTGGTCTGGGGCATTATTTATTACTGGGCTAGTTTTTAACCGATTTTGTGTTTTTATACCTTTTTGAAAACATAATTATATCTTCATTTCGAATAATTTACCTTCTTGAGTAAAAACTTTTACGACATTTAAAATTTTTTACAAAAACTAAAAAAAGTGACTTTTCGCCTTGTATTGCGTTTTCTAAACTATAGGGCTGAATGGGGTTGGGAAGGCATAATCCGATTGAGCTAAAACTTTTACAATAGCATTTTTACACTAAATGACAGAATCCTAGACCTGAGCACCTATAAAAATCGAAGATCGATTTTATAAAACCACTCTAGTGTACATGGTAGTCATAATCATGAATCCGAAAATGTATGATGTTCTTCGAACGTGGTTGACCCAACAATGTGTTTCTGTGCGTTTATAAATTCGCACTTAACTAAAATTTGGAATAAGCATGGAAAACAGCTATTTTATCATATAGAAAACATCAGGCAGCCCCATTAAATTGTAAAAAATTGTGTCAATCAATTGTTAATGTTAATGTTACTGTTAATTTTTATTTTTAATGTGGAGGCTTCCCCAAAACAACTTTCAAAACTATTTTATAATTATAACTCAGAGAGTTTATTGTCAAATATTTTCAGTTCAATTTTGGAATTAATTTTAAAAAGAAAACAAAAAATATATTTTATAAAAATTTAAATAAAATTGTTTAATATAAAATAAATAAAAAAAATGGGAGACACAATGCTCCCATACACCTATAAAATGTATGGGATTTGCAAATGTGTATTTTTCTTCGCTCCACCGACAGTTGCCGGAAAATTGGATCAAAAGTTTCGAGTGAAAATGTAAAGGTACTTCTAAAATTTCCTTAGAATTATTAGGGAGTTAGCCTCTTTCACTATTTCAGTGTCGTGAAAAATTCTACTAATCGTACGGAACTCATGAGCAATTATGCAAAATGTTTACACAACGTGCTACAACTTTTTTGGTTCCCTTCGCCGTGAAGTCCACTTTACAGGCTCAACAACAGCGTGGTATGGCTACATTGAAACAGATTTGCATTCATCTAAAGTCTGTTAAAAATATTCATAAAACTACGCAATCCATGAAGATGGTGTCAGCTGCCAAATACACTCGCGCCGAGCGTGACTTAAGAGCTGCCCGTCCATTCGGTTTGGGTGCTCAACAGTTCTACGAGAAGACCGAAGTGAAGGCTGACGAAAAGGAGGAACCCAAAAACTTAATGAATGCCCTGACTTTAGATCGTAGTGTGTGCGGTGCTGTCCATACTGGTGTGGCCCGTTACATTCGTAATGAATTGGCCAAGGACGATTCCAAAACTAAGATCATCTGTGTCGGCGACAAGTCTGCTAAAAATATTGAAAAAATTACGAAATTCATGAAGATGGTGTCAGATGCCAAATACACTTGTGCCGAGCGTGACTTGAAAGCTGCCAGTCAATACGGTTTGGGTGCTCAAGAGTTCTACGAGAAGACCGAAATTAAGATCGACGAAAAGGAGGAACCCAAAAAGTTAATGATTGCCCTGACTTCAGATCGTGGTTTGTGCGGTGCTGTCCATACTGTTATGACCCGTTACCAAGGATGATTCCAAAACTAAGATCATCTGTGTCGGCGACAAGTCTCGTGGTATCTTTTCCCGTCTCTACGGCAAGAACATCCTTCTGCAACCCACTTTCTTGGATGCTTCTTGCACTGCCAACAAAGTTTTACAAAGTGGTTATGATTTAACCTAATTGCAAATCGTCTTCAATCTTTTCAAGTCGGTTGTATTCTACCAATGTTCTCAATTTCCCATTTTCGGTGCTCCCGTAGTAAAAAAGTCCGACAAATTGGCTGTCTAGGATTCTTAGGATGACGTTGTTGTTCAAAGTTATTTGGAATACTCCTTGACTTCACTCCTCTTCTATACCACGAAGGAGAGCACTTGCGTGAGTTGATTGAAATCATCTCTGGTGCTGCCGCACTGCCAGCCATATGCTGCTAAACGATAAACGAACTCAAACTTTGAAAATAATTACAAAAAAAAACAACTACTGCAAATTATCGTTGCATTCAAGTAAATGTTTAGATTAAATTATACATCTTCTAAGAAAATCCATACAATAAACAAGAAACACTCAAGAATAAAAATGAAGAATTATTAATGTTAAAAGTTAAACAAAATTATGAAATGTAATCCAATAAAAAACTGAAAAATATTAAAATTTTGAATTTATAACGAGTTTTCGTATATTTACCAAAATAAAGCAAATCAATTATATTAGCAAGGTTGTTACTAGTATTTCGATCTGGCTAAAGACATAATCTGAATCCGAAGTTTTAGAAAAGCTAGAGCCTAAAGAATAGGCAAAACTTTAGCAAAAAACCTATTAATCATCAATTTTGCTCCCTTCCTGTCTTCTTCGTAATCAAGCACGTGGATAAGGTCTTTTCTTACAAGCATCATGACGTTACTGAACTTTGAAGACCAAAAATGTTCTATTTATACAAAGACAAAATTTAGTTTTTACTCATAAATTTTATTTGTATGTTGTAGCAACAAATACAATGGTCACTTTTGCATTTGCTTATTTTAAATTCACCTCAATTTTTTTCACCACAAAGTTTTTTGTACCACTAAAGTAGTTTTTCTCCTCAAAAATATTTTTTCACCAATCAATTTCTTATACTACACCCAAAACAGTTTTTCACCTATAACATGTTTTTTTCATATATTTTTTTTGTGTATAACAAAATTTGGTAAACCCGAATTTAGTGCATGTACTTGTTTTTGTCCCAGCAAAACCACTCATTACCAAATAATAGGTAAAGTAATGTATCGCCATAGATCCCCAATACACCTTACTTAACTGATGAATTTTACAGGCGATGATCCAAAAAGTTGGAAAAAGTAATGTGTCTATAAATAGATTTTCATAAAAAATATTTATAAAAAAAAAATTATTACAAATATTTTTTTAATTAAATGAATAACGTGGTCTTGCTGAGATTCGAACTTGGGGTCTCTGGTTGTTAGGCGGGCACTCTACCATCTGAGCTATCGTTACATATAATTATGGGTTGCTTAAAATTTAAATGAATTATTGTGCTTCGAGTTCTAGTTCGTTATGTTAAAAATATATACCTTACCCTCATGCTTACAAACAGTGACAAAGTAATGTGTCGAATTATAGATTTTCAAAAACAATATTTTAAATATTACTTTACGTTTATATTTCATGTATTATGTAATTGATGATCGGTAAGACATTATTTTATGTTTTTAAATAATGGAAAATGGAAAAGGTAAAGTGCCCAATTATTGGTAACTCATTACTTTATGTTTTGAAATAATGATGAGTATTCATTACAAAGTAATGCATTATGTAACCCATTATTGGTAACTCATAACTTTTTATTGGAAAATAATGATACAGGTAAGGAGTATACATTACAAGGGAATGCATTACTTTATCGCACCCGTTACCAAAGTTTTCCTGGGGCCTCAGAATTTTTAAAATTTCTTAAATGAACATTTCGGACATAGTGTATGTAATATTAAATTTATTACCAACAAAAATATTAATATAACTGGTAGAAAAAACTTGTACTAGTGTTATGTCGTATACATATATATTACATTTCCCATGTTACATACGCAAGGATGTCGTAAAATTTTATGAAATTGCTGTTAATAATAATAAAAAGAAAAGCGTTAAATTACCCCTTTTCCAATACATCCTGTATAACATTTGGAACATTTATTTTTATAAAAAACAATTTTGAACATTTTCGTTTAATGTTGGTTTTATTTGCTAGAAGTCTACTTACAAGAATACATTAGGACTACTTACAAAAAAGAGAAGATTTTCTAAATTGAATTTAAATTAATTTTATAAAATGTTAGCTTCCGTTACCGTTTAGTCTCTAACAGAGGAACAAAAATAAGCTGTTTATATGGTTTTGCTACCATTATCTGCTAAGGTGACATTTGCTGTTGAAGTCTGCCAAAAAGTGCGAGAGTGAGATGTGTTTTTGGGCTATGAAACATTAAATTAAATCTATTTTTTTTTTGGGTACGAAGTTTTAGTTCTTCTATACTTTTATGCAATGCCTAAAGGAAATATGCTTGTTTGATAACACATTTTACACTTGGCGCACTTCCTGTTGCTTTTCCGCATTAAAGGAAAGAAAAAGGGAGAGCAGATATGAAAGATAAAGTCAGCAAACGTAAAAAGAATAATGTTTTTTGTATTGGGTGGAGGGTAAGGGAAAAAGTGTTTTTCATAAGTTATGATTTTATTTTTTTTTTATTTATTTATTTATTTATTTATTTATTTAAGTCTACGGGATAAATCCCTACAGACAATTTTCTTGAATATAATAAATTACAAAAGTGTTTAAAATCTACATATTTAGGAACAATATTATATTGCGTTTAATTACGTTAAAATTTGTGGAAAAATCTATAAAATTATAAAATTTATTAAAGTCGTCGCATAATCTTCTAAATGGATCAGCATTAGCATAGTTTACGCGAAAGTAATCAATATATAATGGACTAAAGTAAGATTGTTCACCAAAATTCAGAGCAAAAGTCGCCATTTATCAGCTTGATTAAGAATGTTACATTTAGTATTTTTCTGCGGCTAATTAATGAAAGTAATTTAATTTGAGCTAACCTTGATTTATATGAAGGAAGATTAGTAGGATCAGGAAAAAGATTTCGTAAGCAAAAAAATTAAAAATTGTTTTTGAACAGACTCAATAAGATCACTGTTAACGTTGTAATACGGAGATCCCAGACAACGCAGCAGTATTCCAAAATTGGTCTAACAAGAGACGTATACAATTATGTTGTAATGCTTGTATCAGTAAATTATTTAGCCCAACATTTAATAAAGGCAAGTACCCCACGAGCTTTATTAGCTGTCATAGTAATATGTTGAGTATATGTCAGTTTTGTGTCCAGTAAAACATCGAGATCGAGAAAAACATTTACGAACTCCAACTGATGTTCACAAAGAAAATATTGACCAAGATCTCCAGAATTTCTAGAAAAACGCATGTACTTGCATTTACTTAAATTCAAATCCAATAAATTTAGATTGCACCAACCGAAGAAACTGTTTAAATCACGTTGAAGGTAAGCTTGATCACCAGAATCTTTATATCTAAGGAAGATTTTAACGTCGTCAGCATACATAAGGACGTTACTGAAAAGTTTTTTTTTTTTTATTAATTTGTACACACAGAAAACAGTTTTGTAGTTGCAACCAAATTTTTGTGTTTCCACATATTATCACTATTACTAAATTTTAATACTATTGTAACAACCGACATTTATTAACAAATTTTGAATTTTTATTGTAACAATTGAATATTTTATGTTTATGGACTATAATATTCTATAAATAGATTCACAAAAATTATTTTAGAAATGTTGAGGTTAAGAAGAAGTATAAACGTTTTTCTCTAAAAATTATAAAGACTACTAATTTTTAATTCAGACTAGACTAGTTTCTGCCTCTTTTTATGGACGGGCGTCATCAGTGATTTTCCATTTAAATTGTATTATTATTCGTGTATTTATAATTGTCAGATTGTCTCTATATAATACATTTTTGAACAACCTGCGGCTGTAAGAATCAAACCTGCGCCCTTCTTACATTACAAACGTAACAATATCAAGTCATGACCGTTCAGCGATCATGCCCAAGTATGACCTCTAATTTAAGGCAGCTAAATTGCAATTTTCTTTCCGATTAGATTTTCTGTTATTGTAAAGGGTCCGCCAAATAACTTTTTTTTTTTGAAAATGCTATAAAAAAAACTACTGAATATTTTCTCAAATTTCTTTTCTTATTTGAAAGTACAATCCTTCCGGTTAATAATGGAAAATAATTTCATTCAAATGGCTGCCTCGGCTGGCCATGCAGTAGCCTACACGATCGGTCCAATTTTTAAGCACATTATCGGTGAATTGATGTTGATGGCGCTTTACGCACACTTTCTGCCACAGCAGCAATATTCTCGGGTGTACGCACTGTTTTTGGCTTTTCACGCTTTGGTTTATCGATGAGGATACCAGTTTCTTTCACTTTTTTCAGAAGATAACGAACATACAGAGCTGACGGTGCTTCTCTTCTTCCATCCGTACGCAATTTTCGCACACATTCTGCAACATTACCATGATTTTCAAAGTAATTTTGCAATATTTCCCAGCGTTGTTCAAGCGTATACACAACCATATTCCTCCAGCGGAAGGATAAAACTAATTATCTGTCAAATCAGACATGAGCTAAGTGTTACCATTCACGAAATAAGCACTAGTTGAAAAAAAAATGTTAGATGTCGGACCCTTTATATTATATTCAGAAGTGACAACACTAACAACAAAAATATTTAAATATGTTTTCTTAAATCTCAACTTTGAATATTTTCTAGTTTTAAATTTAAATATTTGTCTAAAAATAGATTTGTATGTACAATAGAAGTTCGGTTGCTAATCTCAACATTTCATTAGAGTTACCAAAACTATAAAAAATTATTTTATTAATAAAATAAGCTGGACTCGAACCGGCGACCTTCTTCTTGTCAGGCAATTACTTTACCTCTAGCCTAAACCCAATTTTAAATAGTATTTTCCAATTTTAACCTTGAATGTTTTTTTGTTTAAAATTTATATATGTATGTCTAAAAATAGATATGTATGTACGTACAATAGAAATTGGTTTGCTCATCATAATATTTTATTAGAGTTACCAAAACAATTAAAAAAATTTATATTATTTTAAAATTGGTAACGAGAACTTATATTTTAGATATAGTGATTGTTTTTTTGCAGGCGAAACTTATATTCGATTTTAACTGTAAATATTTTATTTTAGAGATAACATCTCCGAAAAGTGGTTGGTTGATGGCATTAAGTATCATGTAAACGATAATATTTTTTCAATAATGATTTGAAAAACCAACAGTTTGAATGATGTGACTGTGTTTTGGTTAATTTTATATATTTTCAGTTTACAAAATAGTTTAATTATTCTGATGATGTATTTTAAGTACTTACAATTAAAATTATTGAATAATGATCAAATTATGTTGGTTACAATGGAATACCAACCAATTTATTCTCTGTGTGTATGACGAACTTAAACAATTTTCGACACTTTGAGGTAAAATGTTTTCAAACATTTTTTTTGTATGACATAAAACTTTTGTGTCGCTGTTTAAGCATGATTAATCCTTTCGCGTTAATCATTTATCTTTAACGGCTCAAAAATGATGTCGGTTTTAAGTTTCAAGCAAATTAAAAATATTAAAATAACAGGTTTTTCTTGCATTTAATTAAAGTTGTATCAATGGGCCAAATTGACAATTTAAAAGGGCCAAAATACCATTGATAGGGCTACAGGAATGATAAAGTTAGTACTATAGTATTTTTTTTTGTACTATTTGATCCGGAAAAGTACCATGGTACTCCTTTGACTCTTTTAGTACTATTTACATATAAATAAGAATTAAGGATTGAGTTTGAATTTTAACGTCTTTTTCACATAATTGCAATTAATACTAAAGGGTCCGCCATCTAACTTTTTTTCAACTAGTGCTTATTTCGTGAATGGTAACACTTAGCTCATGTCTTATTTGACAGATAATTAGTTTTATCCTTCCGCTGAACGAATATGGTCCGTATGTTCGTTATCTTGTTAAAAAAGTGAAAGAAACTGGCATCCTCATCGATATACCAAAGCGTGAAAAGCCAAAAACAGTGCGCACACCCGAGAATATTGCTGCTGTGGCAGAAAGTGTGCGTGAAGCGCCATCAACATTAATTCACCGTCGTTCTCAACAATTGAACATTTCGGAGACATTATTGAGACGAATTTTGCATAAAGACCTTGGTATGACAACATACAAAGTCCAATTGGTTCAAGAGTTAAAAAAAAGGTTATTTGGCGGACCCTTTATAATTAATATGCAATTTTATTTAATTTTTATTTGGAAAGACGTGGTAGAAAAGAATGAGTGTATATTCTAAAAATCATAACTACATTGTAAATTTTTTAATTTTCCTGAATCAGACTGCACAGTTTCTGGTAGTGAACCTTCGTCACTGACCCTGTTTTTTGAATAATATAATATTTGTTATGTTTTTATTTGCTCGATTGCGTCTATATGTGCAATTCTGTGCAATCACTGACCGTGATAATCTGATTTCTAATGCCACATGCACTCGCACCACACGTTAGACAGAGCGCTTTGGCGCACTGATCTATCGTCAGGTCGAGTTGTGTTGTGATTAAAACTAGTTTTATTCAATACACGGTGTTTTTGTTCTTGCATACATAATCTCAGAAGTACAACTCCAACAACACAACAGTTATATTTTTAGAAACTTCAGAGAAACTTCAAGATTCAACATTTAATTCAAGTACCCATTCATAAATTAACATTTATCAAATTTATTTATTTATTTGGATCCAATCGTTGTAAATGGAATTGATTAAAGATGATTTTATTTGAGTTCGAGTAAAAAAAAAGTGTTCGAAAAGTGAAAAATAAACATCTTAAAAAAATTACAATTAAAAAAAGACCATTGCCAACATCTTCAAGTTTGTATAGTGATTTTAAAATCGAATGAGTAATGAAATAGATTTCCTTGCAAAAAAAGGTGAATTTAAGAAATAGTCTGATAATTTTTATAAATTCTGTAACTAAAATCAACTAAATGTTGTTTTTTTATACAAATACATTTTAAAAACTTTAATTTATAATAAAAACTTCTATTTAGTACTATGAGGGTCGAAAAAGTACTATTTTTTATGCTGGTTGGTACTATTTGAAAATCCCATTTATCGTCCTTGTAGGGCCATATTTTTTAAAAAATTCGATTATTAGATTTTTACTAAAATAAAAATAATATTAATTCGTTAATAAGAGTTCGTCATTTTAATGCTTTTTTTTAAAAATGAAAGGCAAACCCCTCTGACAATAAAGTTTAACATATTTTATGAATTCTCATAAATTATTTGCGATAACATAATATTTTTAAAAAGCCTCCAAAAACACATTTTTTTTAATAAAAAATGAATTGCGGCACTTCTTTTAAAAATTTGGACAAAAATGAAAAGATTTAAAAATGTTATCGTCCTGCATTCAAAAATTTTAAAACCTGACCTCCTGGTACGAAAATATATGATTTTGAATGCGATTTTTATAAAAAATTAAACAACTCCCCGTTTTTCATTCTCTAAGGAACTAGAATATGCTCTCATCGAATACAAAAATCAGACAAATTTAATAAAAGTCTGAACTAAACGGTTTAAAGTAGTTAGTTCAATTTTGAGCTGAAAGGGCCAAAATAGACAAGAAAGTACCACAGGGCCATCAAGCAGTCAAAAGTGCCACAAATGGCCCTATTGTGCCACGTTTTGCATCACTTATCAATTTATAGATCTATTGTATTTATCACATTTCAAGATATATATTACGCCACCAAAAAAATAAAAAATACACTCAAAAATTATTTGTGTGGTATAACCCATGTATCCATCTCATTAAAATTAAAATATTGCTGTTTTTAACATAACAATTTCCAATTAAGCTGAATTTTGGCCATATAGCTATTTCGGGAAACATTGTCTTAAATCCAAACGCGCACGAATATCGAAAAAATATAAAGTACATGTCCACTCAAAACTTAATAGCTAATAAAATATGTGAGTTTGGAACTGCACCGACTATACCTCCTACACTCATAGAAATAAACCTACAAAAATATCAGAAAAAGCTACTAAAAATTAATTAAAAATGCGTTTGCAGAAAAATTTGCTAAATTTAGCAGATTTTTTTTTGCTAAATATAAAAAAAATAAGAATAGCAAAAATAAATCTTTTAACTTTACAAATTTTAGTTATATTTGATGTGAGTTTTATTTAATTTAAAATAGCATTTGACTCTGTAAAATTAACAAAAAAGTTTACTAAATATTTGAAGACTCTAAATAGCAAACAAAAACTGTAATATTAACAACATTTTTGCTATATTTACCACAAATTTAGTAGAATGTAAATAGCAGTTTATTTTACTAAAATCAACAGAAATTTTTGCTAAAAAATTGTAGATTGCTGATTTCATTAGAGTAGACTTTTATTCGCATTGCTAATATTTAGTAAATGTGTTTTGCTGATTTTAGCAGCTTATTACTTTCAGTTAACTAAAATTTAGCTCAATTTTAACTAAATATTTGTAAATTTAACCGTTTTATTTTTGTCATTCTTATGTTACTAATATTTAGTTAAAAAATTTGCTAATTTTAGCCGTTTTTCTGCAAGAACATTTTTAACTAATTTTCAGTAGCTTTTTGTTTTTTTTGCTATTTTTACAGCTTTATTTCTATGAATGCAGTAAAAAACTCCAAAATATATGTGTTTTTTCGAATACCACAACAAGTTGAGCATGTTGGGATATGCTACTTTATACCGGTGATGCGCTTTTCAAATACTTTTCAATAGATACCAAATATATACACTGAAGCCCCGATTTGCGTCGATCCTATTTGCGTCGTTTCGATTTGCGTCGCTTTTTAAAATTTGGTTCATTCCGATTTGCATCGTTTTGATTCCGATTTGCGTCGCTACATACGATTGTATTTTTTCACTGAAGTCATAATTACATATGTACATATGAGGAATTTTTCAATTTGCGTGTAAAAAGGGGAATTCCCATTTTATTCTGTTAGGTAAGTTATTCTAAGCATATACAGAAAAGTGATTCGATTTGCGTCGTTTCGGTTTGCATCGCATTTCCCCTGTCCCTATTAACGACGCAAATCGGGGCTTCAGTGTATGTATAAAGTTTCTTTGATAAAAATATGAAAAAAGACCCCACTTTTTAAACCCTAAATATAAGATTGGACAGCTAAAACAAAACACGGGTTTCTTAATTTTTAATTCTTTATAACATTTCATCTCAATCGGCGGGAACCGATGACCGGACTCTCCTTGTTACATAGTTTTAATTTCCTTATAAAATATTTTCCTTTACAATATGATTTATGCTTCTGGATGGAAAAATACCTCCACTTTGAAATTTGTCACAACTGTAGAAGAGGCAACCATCTTTAATATAATTTTTCTTTTAATTTTTAAAAATGTCGCTATCAAAGATAAAGCTTTTCGATGTATGGGTTAAAAAAGTTACCTTTGACTTTTCCAAGTATAATATCATGTTGTATACCAAAATCAAAATTACTTTAATAACCTTTCAAATGCGACCTTGAACATTTTTCAAGAAAATGCCAATTAAGTACGAACAACTTTATACATTTTTATAGTTTTTTTTTTTCAATTTTCAAGACCTCATATTTCCAGATGTGTAAGATGTGCCCGCATTCTTTGTATTTGTTTAAGTTATGTGAAACACTGTGTTCCTACGAAAAATCATAAAATTCGGAGGAGGTAAGGTGCAATCTTTGCTTGATTTGACAAGGGGTTATCCATATTAGAACTTAAAAAGAAAACCGCGATTCTTTTACCGGTTTAATGATATATAGTTGGGATTAGGGTTGCTGATATGCAGGAAATCATATTAAATATTTTTAAATTCGCAAAACTACAAATTTTATGTAAGAATGCTTTTAGGGGTTATGAAAATGTTGTTTCCTCCATAAAAATGAAAGTTCTTAAAATTTTTTGTTACATTTTCGATTTTAGTATTAAGCTCTTTAAAACCTTTTAATCGATGTAGGTTTTGGCGGAATTTACACAGCTCTTTAGTTGTCACAAAGTGAATTTTTTTTTGGAGAAAACTGCCGCTGTACCTGCTATGAATGAAAGTTTAGTCCATCGTGAAGATTTACTTTAGATACCTCACTGTGTTCTCAAGACTGTGACGTACCGCTTCAAATAATATAATTTTGTACCAACTTTTATACCTATACGATATAAAATATTGATTCAAAAAGAAACGAGTGAATAGAGGTTGAGATATCTTTAGTCTATAAAGTCTTTGGCCACTGCTCAATAAAATCTGGATTCGAAATCATTGTCTTTATGTTGAGTATAAATGGCTGAAACTTGGCTACTCAAAGTTTTGTACAGAGAAGTTGCTTTTTATCCATTTTTAGAAAAATATAATTTTTATAATTCTTTCTCATTTTTCACAAAATCTTTTTCACCCAATCCAATATGTATATGTGGAATTTCAAAAATGTTCGACCCTTTGAGGTAAAATATTTTCAAAAATTTTTTGTGTGTATGTTAGCCTATGACTAAGCATGATAAATCCTTACGCGTTAATCATTTATTTTTTGGAACGCAAAAATTATGGCGGTTTTAAGTTTCAAGAAAATTAAAAATATTAAAATAACAGTTTTAGATTAAATAGATTAAATAAAAGATACATCAATTTAAAGATCTCATAGCATTAGTACCTTTTGAAAAATATATTACACCACAAAAAAACATGAAAATACACTCAAAAAAATTTGTTGTTATATATTAGAACGAAGAAAAAAAATCACAATTATTTTGAAAAACACGCTTTTTCCGGTTTAATAATATGTAGTTAAGTTTAGGGTTACTTATTTGCAGGATATCATATTAAATACTATTAAATTACAAATTTTATATGATGATGCTTTTTGAGGTTATACAAATTTTGTTTGCTCCATTAAATTTAAATTCCTTATGCCCGTAATTTCAAGCAATATTTACCTACCGGTGCTTAGATACCTACCCGATTTTGTTTGTGTATACGGGTAGATATCTAAGCACCGGTAGGTATCTATTGCTTGAAATTACGGGCATTAGACTGTTTTGATGCCTTTTCGATTTAAGTATTGAGCTCATCAAAATATTTTATTTGATGTATGTTTTAGCGGAATTAATACTGCGCACAAAGCGAAAGGTGTTTTGAAAAAAATTTCCGTTGTTGCCGCTACACTAAAAAAAAAGTTAGTTGTTAACTAACTTTCGGCAATTTTTTGCTGACATCGGATTTTCAGCTAAAATTTTAATTAAACGCTTTTAACAAAAAACTATATTTGAACTATCGTTGAACAAATTTACGTTGCTACCAAAATTGTGTTGATAAACACAATTATAGCATGAATAACAAGTAAAAAAACGAGATATAGATGACGCAGGGCAACAAAAGAAAAAATACTAATAAACACAACCCTTATAAGACTTACACAAAATTCAACCAGGCTTGATTTTGCCCATTTTAGTTATTTCTTTTGTATTCTACACATCAAATAAAGGCACGCATGTGCATGATAATAAATATTCTGAATATTAAACAAAAATAAAATAAAATAATAAATAAATTAAATTAACTAATTTATAGAATTTACTAAATTAATGATATTTTGATAAATTTGAAAATTAAATATACAGGCAAAAATTAAATACGATTTGGTGCCACTGTACAAAACAATATTTTGGTAAATTTAAGATGCACGCAAAAATACGCTACAAAATAATAAATTCCAGTCCTAGATAGTTGTTTTTAAAAGATAAAGGGGTTTTATGATATTTCACCATATTTTGAATATTTCTTTTTTGTATTTTAGAATTGTCTACATTTGAAAAATGTAAAATTACGTTATACATACATATATGTATGTAAGTTATTGGGAATTATTATGTTTTGTTATTTAATTAATAAAATATTTTGTTTATTTCCAGATTTTTTATTTAATTGCATTATAGTAACGTTGCGGAACGCCTGACATTTTTATATATATTTAAAATAATCACAAAAAAAAAAGATTTAAATTTCAACAAAATAAATTAACTAAAGTAAAAATATTATACTAAGTTTTACTAAGCTCCAGCGAAAAATTTTGTTGATTTCAACAAGCCGATTTTCATTTGCATTGAACTAATTGTCAGCAAAACATTTTGCTGAAGTTACTAATTTTTTACTAAAAATCAGCTCACTGATTTTCAGCAAAACACTTTTGCAGATGTTAGCAATTTTTCCTCCCAGCAAAATCAACTAACTTTTTTGCTAACTTTACAGAGTTATTTTGAGTGTATGAGTGTATTGTAATGCACTTCATCCAAAAACTTAAAAAATTTGTAAAAAATTTCTTTGCTGAAAATCTTAAAAGTTTTTTTGTTACTCCTTTAAAAATAATTTACAATACGTTACAATATATAACATTTTTTGTAATCCTACATTGTTGACACGAACTAATTTAATATCTAAAAAATTATCTTTCAACTACTTACATCAAAACTAGGGCATCTTTCTAGAAACGAAACAAAAGTAAATAACGAAATATGAAATATACAACCATTTTTTTGCAATAAGAAAAAGGAAACATACAATATTACGTAAGATGTATGTCCTTGTATTTCGCTTTAGTCTGTCTACCTGAACGTATATTTGTTTGCAACACACTACATTAATAGTCACTATAATCATTAAGTTTACAAATAAAAATTTAATCTTTATTAAATTTAAATGTTTTATTTTGTATTTAATTTAATTAATATACAATTACCTTGACAAGACGGCGACTACACAACATTTAATTTTTTAGATTTCGCAATTTATATGTATACGATACACTTTGTTGGCGTCCTTTTTTTATTATGTATGATAAACAGATACAAAACTCTTCCATTTTTAATTTTTTTATATGTCTTACAAGAGTTGTACTTTACATGCAGCGACATCTACTTCATTCTGGTTGCCGTTCACACTGTTAATGTTAGTAAAACACTAATAGTAAAACACTTGTTAAGTATTTACCTTATTTAACTAATTTTTTTTAGAGTATATATAATCATATATAGTCATATATATAATACATTATCACATCATATCATTGTTGATCCGAAAAATGGCATACATAACCTTATCTCATGAGATCCGATGTGATCTCATCTGATATAATTTGATCAGAAAAATGGGTCTATCCAATTTGATTATGTTATGTATAATTGGATAGAATTTGATATAATTTCATACAATTCTTTGGAAATCCACACTACTATTTTGTTTCACATTCCCAATAATTATAATTAAAATTTAAGTCTATATCCATGGTTTGGAAAATTAGACGGAATTTCAATTCGACTAATATGTGATGCCATACGCAATTATACAAGGTGGCGCAAAAGTAATCCTCCTATCAGAAAATGCTATAAATTTTGCGATTGGCCCCTAATATCAGTTCTGTTTTGACATTTGTGTAGTAAACACATGCGAAATACACGTTAATAAACAATGTTACGCTACACTGATCCAGAACGCGGAATATTGGTGACTATTTATTTGACCAATAATCGGTCGGTGACTTTGGCACAACGTGAATTTCGTCGCAGATTTCCTGACCGTCCAACGCCTACTGGTGAAACACTGCGACGTTTAGCCGCTCGCCTCGAAGAGACAGGCACAACACGAGATGCTGCCAGGCGTGGCAGACCCCGGAGTAGCCGTTCTGCAGAGAATATTGCTGCTGTAGCCGAGGATGTCATGGAAGCGCCGTCGACATCGACCAGACGATGTGCCACGCAAATGGGTATCAGTCGACGGTCTTTACAGCGAATTTTGGTACACGATTTGAAGATGTTTCCGTACAATGTTCAGACGGTGCATCAGCTGTTAGCTGCTGACCGCCAATTGCGTGTAACATACGCTCAAGCCATCCTTAATCACCACCAAGAGGAAGATGATTTTTCATCAAAAATAATCAGAGTGATGAGGCCCATTTCCATCTTAGCGGGTACGTAAATAAGCAAAATTTACGCTTCTGGGGCACTGAAAATCCGCGTGTAACCCACGAAGAGCCATTATACCCTGTAAATAAAAAGACTTTTTGATTTTGCTTTTTATTATCTTTGCATAGAGCGGATTAAACGCTCCCTTGAATGTTAAGCAAAGAATTGATTTTATTGATTGAAATCGAGCTTAATTTATAGTACATAATTGCTTACTCGACATTTCTAAATACAGTGGAAAGTGTAGCAATAGACTAGGTACTTTTAGTTAGATTGTTAGTACAAAACAACGATCAATGTACAATACCAGAAGGGTTGACTGTTAATCAATGTGTACAGTGGATGTTCAACCGTCTGACTGAGCATTCTCAGCTTAGAATGTTTGTAACCACTGCAGTCGTCGTACAATGTACTAAGTGTTGATCGTTGTGTAATATGATCCTTTATACTTAAAGAACTTGAAAATATTCTTGTAGGTACTAGTCGCATACAAGTCATGCTAAACATGCTACACCTCCCTTTTACTGAAGAATGCTCATATAACAAAGTTGTATGAGTATTCTTTTACATAATTTTATTACTATATTGTGTTTATGTTTACTTTTGGTTTTTATTGATTTTCTTTATTATATTGGAATTCCATATATTACTTTGTATTATTTTATTTCATTATTATTGTGTATAAATCTTAAGTCTATTCTTATGAACTATTTGTTCTTTTTCAGTTTTGTTATCAAAAATAGTTACATTATGTTTTAAATCTATGTTTTTAACTTTATATGGTCCCTTATATTGAGGGTCTAACTTATGGCCTTTCTCATTTTTAAGTAAAACTAAATCTCCTATTTTAAAATTGTAGTCTAATGTATTTTTATCGTAATTAAATTTTTGTAGTAACTTAGATCTATCTAACATCTCTCGGGCCCTCTTATGTGCTACTTCTAATCTAAATTTTACTTCCTTAGAATAATCATCTATGTTGTAAAGTGGACTAATTCTATCTACCTCATTAAATTGTTGAAACTCATTTGGAAGTCTGCCAAAAACTAACTCATATGGACAATAGTTGTGTACGGATGATGGCGTAGTGTTAAAGCAGTACGTGAAGTACTTAAGCCAATCATCCCAATCGTTTCTATCAACTGCTATGTAAGATCTTAAATACTCGTTTAAAGTTCTATGACTTCTCTCTATTGTGCCCATTGTTTGATGGTGATGAGCCGTGGAAGTGAGTTTCTCAACTTTAAGAAGCTTGAATAATTCCGTCAACACAGAATTTTTGTATTCCGTACCCATGTCCGAAATGAACGTCTTCATTGGACCATAAGTAAGAATAAAATGTTCGAAAATTGCTTTTGCAATTGTTCTAGCGCTTTTGTCTTGTATAGGTATTGTTACTAGATATTTTGTCATGTCACATATTTTAGTGACTGCATATTCATTGTCATTGTAGGATTTTGGTAGCGGACCTATAGTATCCACTAATACAATATCAAATGGTTTCGCCGGCGTTGGCGTTAATATCATAGGACTCTTCAAGTGCTTTGTAATTTTGGCTGTTTGACATTTTTGGCATGATTTAACGTATTTTGTTACGTCTTTCGTGATATTTTTCCAATAGTAATATCTTTTAATTTTGTTTAATGTTCTTGAAACACCGCAGTGACCTCCTTCAGCAGGGTCTTCATGGTATCGTTTCATTACATCTTGAATAGCTTTAGCATTATTATTAATTCTGGTCACCTCATTCAGTAGCGCTACTTTTATATAATTCAACATTTTATTGCCCATTTGTTTGAATTCATTAATAGAGATAAATTCGAAAATTTTCTCACTAGGTGCCATTTGTATTTTCGTAATGTTATGTTTACAGGCCACTTCTTCGAGCCTTGGGAAGAATTGTCCTAAGTCAAGTTTCCCATTAATAAACAAATCATATATATGTATATATGCAATTACAGATTTTCCTCTTTTGATGTAACATCTTCCGGGGGTAATCTTTAATTTATAATATTTTCTGACGTCAGTGTTCTTGATTGGTACATATATACTGGGCTTCTCATTTTCATTCAGTTGATGCTGCTTATTCATATTTTTATTTTCAGCCTTGTTCTGTATCTTGTTAGTCATTGATCTTGTTGTCATTTTTAGTATATTGCTATTTAGTATATTTAATTCTTTTAATTCGTTGATCGTGATACGCGATAGAGCGTCCGCGACGTAGTTATCTTTTCCCCTAAGGTATTCAGCTGTGAAATCGTATTCCTCTAGATCAAGTCTAATTCTAGTTAATTTTGAGCTGGGGTTCTTCATTGAAAATAGATATGAAAGTGGTCTGTGATCTGATCGAACAAGAAAGTGTTTTCCATAAATGTAGGGTCTAAAATGTTTCACTGCCCAATGTATGGCCGTTAATTCCTGTTCAATAGTGGATTTATTGCTTTCTCCTTTTGTGAAACTTCTAGATGCATATGCCACTGGTAAATGTGTTCCATCGTACTCTTGTGTGAGCACGGCGCCACAAGCATGTTTGCTAGCATCTGTTGTTATACAGAATTGTTTTTCAAAATCTGGGTATTGCAGCAATGTTGGCTTCATTAATGCATTTTTAAGATGCTCAAATGCAATATCGCACTCCTTTGTCCATTCAAATGGTACTCCTTTTTTCGATAATCGTGTAAGATGTCTTGAGTATTCAGAAAAATTTTTGATAAAGCGTCTGTAGTAGTTGCAAAAAGCTACAAATCTCCTTGCGCTATCGGCATCAGTAGGTTTTGGGTATTTTTCTATTACTGAATATTTACTGTCATCTGGGAGTATGCCTTTGTTGGTGCATTTATGACCAAGGTATGTAACCTCGTGCATGAAGAATGAACATTTTTCAGGATGCAGTTTGAGATTGTGTCTGCGACATAATTCGAAAACATCTGTCAAATTTGAAAGCATGTGTTTTTCTGAACAACCTAGAACAACTAAGTCATCCATGTATAAGAAAGCTTGATCTGGTCTTAGACCGCTAAAAGCAATTGTCATCATTCTCTGGAACGAATTTGGTGCTATTTTCAGACCATATGGTAGTCTGGTAAATCTATATGAACCCTTGGTAGTTGAAAATGAAGTTATGTTCCTAGAATCTTTTTCTAATTCAATTTGATGAAATCCGGATATTAAATCTAGGCAAGAAAAATATTTGGCTCTGCCAAGTTGATCTAAAATATCATCTATTCTTGGTAATGGAAATTTATCTGCAATTAATTTCTTGTTTACTTGTCTGTAGTCTATCACCAATCTCCATCTTTTTTCCTTAGAATTTGGCAAGAATTTCTTTGGCACTAACAGAATTGGACTATTATATTCGGAATATGATGATTCTATTATTCCATCATCTATTAATTTATTTACTTGCTCTTCGATTTCTTCTTTATGGGTATGTGGTATACGGTAGTTCTTGATGTATACGGGTTCCGTATCCTTTGTTCTTAACTTTTGTTTGTAAAAATTGTTAGTTGTAACGGTTTCTGATTCCAAACCGAAAATATCACTATATTCGGTGCATATTTGTGTTAATGTTTCGTTAAAACGTTTTGGAAAATTTCTTTTCAATATATCCATAATTTTTCCCTTTCTATTTTCTTCGTTAGTGTTACATTTCATTATTTCAAAATTATTGACATCTTCCGTTATAATTTTATTTTCTTTAAGTGTAGTTACTGAATTATTTGTGTTAAGTATCCTTATAAATGCATTTTTAGCTTTCACTATTGTGCTGGCTATGAAAACTCCCGAGTGGGGTTCTTGGTTAGGTACCAGTATTTCCTCAGTGCAGGAAGAAAGTTTTATTTTTCGTATAACTTCCGATCTTGCTGGTAATGCAATATCTTCATTACAAGTATTTGTGATTGGTATAACTATTTGCTGTGTTAAATTATTTGGTCTCAGGATGAGATAATCCTGGTCTTGGTTAAATTCAATAATGGAATTATATTTTTTCATAAAATCTGTACCAATTATTCCATCACATGGTATTGGGAAATTGTCTTCTACCACTTGGAAATTGTGGGGTATCAAAAATTTATCGGTTCTTAAATCGAAAAATGTTGTACCAATGGATTTAATTCTACCTTTTCCTATACCAGTAAGTGTAGTAAAATTTGCAGTATTTATTTTCTTGAAAGTGCATTGATGTTTTATTAAGGATATATCTGCTCCAGTGTCTACCAATAATGTTACAGTTGTATTTACTATATCTATTTTAATTTGAATGAAACAACTAAAGTTAAGGTTAAGGTTGTATATCCTCTTGTTCATTGACTTTATCTTAGGGGAGCGTTCGAGTTTTCCGAACTGTCTTCATTTGCAGTTATTGCTCTAGTGTGGTTTCTGTTGCCGTTATAGTTACTACGTCCTCTTCTGCCCCTGTAGTTATTATTTGAATAATTATTATTGTTGTTGCTGGTGCGGTTGTTATAACTGTTATTTCGAGAGAAGTTTCCTCTTCCTCGGAATCTTCCTTTATCTCTGCGATAATTGTTATTATTGGGTCTTTGCCCATAGTATAATATAGCATTTTGCTGACCTGTTGCTTCAGTGCAACTATTTACGAATTTGCTTATTGCGTCATTCATATTATCGAATTGGCCCGCTTCCATGATTAATTTTACTTTGTCTATGGTGCAATTTTTAGTGAGTGCTTTTACAGCTACTTGGGTAGAGTATTTATTTGCCAACTCGCAGGTCAAACCATCTGATATGTATGCGTTCTCGAGTGATTTTACTAGAGATTCAATCTCACTACAATAAGCATTTGCAGACTTGTTGTTCTGCTTAATATTCATTATCTTAGCCGACAATACTTCGACTGATTCACCTTTAACTGAACTAGTCAGTTTATTAATGATTTCGGAAATCGAATTTTCATTATCAATCAGGTTTCTAGCAGTTCCTTTCAATTTTGTCTTTATCAGGGACACTGCCACTTGCTCATGTGTGTCTTTGAGTGAGTCGATCAATCGTAGCGAGTCCAAGAATGTTCGTAAATTTTCGGGCTTGCCGTCGAACTCACAAATCAGCCGTGAGGCTGTATTAAGAAATTCCACAACTGTTTGTGGCATTTTATTAGTATTCGAGTAATTTTCTGAGTTCTATCAAATATGGAGCCAGTTGCTCCGGGGTTGGAGCTGGTTCTATTACTAATTCCCTAGTATCTATTGGTTTTTGACACTAATTTTAATTTTTCTTCTATAAAGGACCATAATTTTAAAAAAAAATTTAATTATAACAAAATCTTAATTTTTTGTAATTTTTAATTATTTATTGTATTCATTTTAAAAAAAAGTTTTTAAATTTTCATTCATTTTTTTTTTTTTTAATTCAAATTTTAACATAAAAAATTTTTCTTAAAAAAAAATATATTTTTTCCACTATCATAAAATTTGAACACGGGCGAAGTCGCCTCCGTTCGCTACAGGTGCATATCTAGTATGCACTCTGTTTATTATCTAGTTTGGTTTTTTTTTGTTTTTTCTATACCTGATTTGATATGGATTTTTCACGTTTTAATTTTTGAGTTGTTCCTCCTCTTCTCTTTCGGGATATTTTTGGGGTTGTTGGTTCCTCTTTTTTTATTTATCTTCTGGTGACGTTTCTTATACTCTTCCAGAGTTAGTGGTTGAGGTTCTTCTTTCATCCTGTCTCTTGCCCAGACAGGGAACTTCCATCACGCAGCTGGCGAATCTTTGTGGCTGATCCGCCAGGACAAATTTTTATGTATTTTTGACTGTGCAGTGAAGCACTAGTCCCAGTCGGTGCTAGTTTAAAGCACTCCTTCTTTATTTTATTATTAATATTTTTTTTTAATCCTTTAGACTGGCAGGATCGCCATGTAAATAAAAAGACTTTTTGATTTTGCTTTTTATTATCTTTGCATAGAGCGGATTAAACGCTCCCTTGAATGTTAAGCAAAGAATTGATTTTATTGATTGAAATCGAGCTTAATTTATAGTACATAATTGCTTACTCGACATTTCTAAATACAGTGGAAAGTGTAGCAATAGACTAGGTACTTTTAGTTAGATTGTTAGTACAAAACAACGATCAATGTACAATACCAGAAGGGTTGACTGTTAATCAATGTGTACAGTGGATGTTCAACCGTCTGACTGAGCATTCTCAGCTTAGAATGTTTGTAACCACTGCAGTCGTCGTACAATGTACTAAGTGTTGATCGTTGTGTAATATGATCCTTTATACTTAAAGAACTTGAAAATATTCTTGTAGGTACTAGTCGCATACAAGTCATGCTAAACATGCTACAACCCGCTCAAAGTCACTGTATGGTGTGCTGTTTTCGCTGGAGGAGTCGTCGGTCCTTTTTTCTTCGAAGACGTCGCGACAAACGGTTACTGTGAATGGTGAGCGCTACAGAGCAATGATCAACGAGTTCTTTTTGCCGCAACTTGATGAATTGGGATTGGAAAACATGTGGTTCCAACAGGACGGTGCAACGGCACACACTGCACGTGCCACAACCGATATGCTGAAGGATGCATTTCCCGGGCGCCTAATCTCCCGTTTTGGCGATTTGCACTGGCCAGCAAGATCGCCTGATTTGACCGCTGCAGACTTCTTTTTGTGGGGCTTTTTGAAGTCGCGGGTTTATGTCAACAAGCCTCAGACTCTTGCAGCTCTTAAAGACAATATCCGTCAAGAATGTGAGAACCTATAGCCGGAAGTTTTGGCCAAAGTGATGGAAAATGCCATAAAAAGGGCTCAAATGACAATCAACTGTGGCGGCGGCCATTTACATAACATCATATTCTCGGCTTGATGTAAAAAAAATTAAAATACCAAATAAAAATAATCCACAAGAAGAATCAAAGTTTTTAATTTTTTTTTTTTAAATTACAGCCAAAAAACATCGGAAGGTTATTTTTGCGCCACCTTGTATGTAAAAGTAATAAAATATTTTCCTATTTCTACTATATATGTTTATATATAAGAAGACAAATTATATTTTTTACTTTTTATATATTTTTTGCTTTATTTATAAGGTTTTTGAAATTTTCATTGTTTTTTTCTAAGATTTTCTGACCCAAAGTTCTTTTTTGACTCATGAAATATTATTTATTCTATTAACTTTTCTAAGTTTTGTAACTTTTACTTTTTTTGCAATATTTTTTCTGATATTTATATATAAAAGTGATAGATTTTTTGTTAAATTTTACCACATATGTTTATATATAATTGTATTTAAAAGTGATAGAAGTTTTCTTTTTAATTTTAACATATATATTCATATATAATGCCATATATTATTATATAAAAAACTGATAGAATTGGTTTGATATTATTGTATCATATATAGTTATATATATTAATATATAGAAGTATATATAATCTCATATTTAGCTGTATCAAATATATATGTATGATGAGATAAAAAGATCAACTTATATATAACATGAGATATAACGATATATGATGATATGTAGCACTGTATGAGATGTAAATATATATCGTTACATATGGCCACATATATAATTATATCAAGCTATATATGACTATATATAAACTTCTTTCTTCGGGTCTTGTAAGTTTTAATTAATGTTTTTAATTTTTCGACATTTAAATATCCACCAGTTCTATTAGCGAAGACGTTTCAATGTAAAACTTTGCACATGATATCTCTTATGTATAGTCACCCTTACCCTGTGTATCGCTCCGCGCAATTCAGAAAACCTTGAGAAATAAGAGACATCTAAAGTCAGTTTCAACAGCAGTCAAACATTTTTGAAGTGGGCCATATTTATGTTTGAAATAAAAGAATTCATTGTCAACATACATAAGAAGGAGTAAATTTTTCCTTTACTTTGCGTTTTTATTTTATTAACTTAATTCACTGGAAATGCTTAGTTTTTTTTTTTGTATCAAATACAGAAATAAAAATAAACCAACGATATCTAAAGTGTAGAAAAAAATAACAAACATTTGTTTAATATTCAAGGTTCATGGCGCCATTATTTTCTATTTATTTTTTTTAGGCTTTAATCGTAGACTAGAAAAAAATAAACAATATTGAAAAAGCTAAAATTTTTTATAATATTTGAAAAACATGTTGTTGTGTTAAAGTTAAATATGTTTTTTTTTGTACTCTCTAATAAATAAAATGTTTTTCATACTAAGCGTATGAGTAATATTTAATTTAATGATTATTAACACTCATACGCCAAGGTGTTTTTGTATTGTAAGAGAAAATTACAAGAAATGGTTTTTGAAGATTTTTTTTCTAAATTGTGTGTTTCTTGATTAATATTAATGTTGTGAACTTTTATAAGTATCATCAAATAGTAGCTAAGTAATTTCCCTTATGATAAGAATAGGTAGCAGAAATGTTTATTAAATTTGTAGTTTATGATCAATGTTGCCAATTATTTTTTTTTTTAAATCCCACTGAAATGTCCAAACAACTTCCTAGATTTAGTCTACCACCAAAAAAATCATCGTAACATTTTTTTTTTTCTAAAATCTGTTAAATTTTTTAGTTTTTATTTTAAATTCTTTAATTCGTTAGAGTTTTACTGTTTTCATAGTCAAAATCTTAAATTTTATTTTAATTGCGCAGTAAAGTGACTAAAGTTTTACCAACTACTACAAAAAAGTTAAAGTGATGCCAAAAAGTTGACAAAAATAATAATCGAACCGAAAATATTATTTTTGTAGATGCAAAAATGACACCTTTTAATAAGATTTTTACCGCCCAAAATTCTCCATAACAAATTTTTACCCCTTAAAATCCTTCTAAACGACTAAAAAAAACCCTTAATCTAGGGGGATACCCCTAACTTGGCAACACTGTTTGGGGAACATGTTCTCTAGCGTGGATCTTTGGAGTTGTTTTGAAAATTTTTCTATACTTTTTTTTAAATTAGTTGTCACAATAAAATTATCTATAGTCGAATAATGTCCAAGGAGTTGGTGCTGATGAATTTGGATTTGGAATATTCCACTTAGTTTTTTTTATATATCCCAAATACCAGGTGTAGGGCCACATTAGGATACATTCCCTTACTTAAAAATTTGTTGAGAAAATGCAAATCCCAAAGAAGCTTAACAAATATGTCATGCTGTTTTCCCCCAAAGGAGTAACAAACACACTGTCAAAATTGTATAACAAAACTCACAGGGTATAAGGAGACTTAATCGAATTTTGTGTGAAATGATATACAAAAAGTATTTTTATACATTTACATTTTAACATTTAATAAATAAACTAACACATGTACAAGTCTACATGTTTACATATTAATATGACATCTCAATAGATGAATTTATTAGGTCTGTTTTATATTTATAACACATGTATGAAGTTATATTTTGCAGCTCTAAAAAAATTTAAAATTTTCAAGTTATTTTAAATTTGACAGCAAATATAAATTTTGTTGCAAATATAAAACCGTCGTCAAAATTTCGTAAAAGCGTCAATAAAGTAGTCAAAAATAAATTTTAAAAATAGCATTTTTAAAAAAATATATATATCGGCCGGCCTAAGGTGTTCCGACTTAAATAATATTTTGCATTCATAAACTATACGCACGCACAGAAAAAACATGTTTGGGTCAACGCTATTCAAAGAGCATCATACATTTTTGGATATATGATTGCGACAACCATGTTACTATGGTTGTGACAACCATACTCTAATCATTTTCTTAATCATAATATGATAATTAGATTACTATATTACAGTTCCCAATTGCTCTCAATACTATCATATTATGATTATTTAATTGTTTATAAATTATCATAGTATGATTCCTAAAGTATTCTTCCAGCGTTCTGTTGAAGCGGTACTAAAAAGTTATTCAGTTTTTTATTAGCACAAACGTATATTTATCTATTTAATAATTTACACATTTAAATAAACTTATTTCAAAATAATTTACGTCATCAAATTGTCTGTGCGATGACGAATAAGATTTGTGTTATTAAGGAGTTACATAAACCATTATTATGTCGCTATGCGATGTTTACACATAAATTTTTTATTTTAGCATCTAAAAAAGCAAAACTAAACTTTCTCTTTTTCAGCACAAATGCTATTTAGTCAGGAGAAATAAAATAATATAAACATGTGATTACAGCATAAATATGCATTAAAATATTGTTAAGAATACAATTTCACAATACATTTATAATGACCATAACATGTTTGTAGCAATCATAATATATTTGTATGGATAATATTGTTTTCATGGAAAAGAATTTCGTCATCAGTTATTACCACATTATTATTATTGCAAACATATTATGATTATATCGACTTAAAGCACGTATAATTTGTTAAAATTTCTTTAAATTATTTTTGTTTACAATTGATTACAAAAAATAAACAATTTTTTTTGTCACTTTTTACTTAATTTATAACACTTTTATGTAGAATAAAAAATAGTTTCATTTTAGGCATGCGTGTCAATTTAACTTTTGCCTATGGTCCCTTGGTAATTTTTTTAAAATCAAATTCATAATTAGCACCCAATCTAGCTATAAATATTGTTAAACCAGATATATAATGCTCCCTTCGTAAACCGGGTTGAGACTACCAAATTATTCCTTCTTCCACTAAAAATATCACCATTACAATTAACACCACTGCGTTGTTTTCCTATTTTTATGTCATATTGACTGCTTCTCACAACTTCTTTTCACAAAATATTAAACAAAAACTCATGGATCAAACCATGAGTTCTTGTGGATGATGTATTGGAATGAGTCCGAAGATGATCTAGCCGCTTTGGTCGAAATTGCACTCCCTCTAGCGCTGATCCTCACAACATTTTTTTTTTGTCTTTCTCTTACATTTATTAACATTTAGTGTTTCCAATTTATAATAGAAATATTTTTATTATGATCTCATACCTGACAATGTGGGCGTTGTGATGTAATGGTTAGCGCGCTGGACTGTTACACAGATGGTCCCGGGTTCGATTCCCGGTGACGACAACATCAATTTAGAAAAATAATATGTATGAATTTTCTATCACTTATATGTATCGCTGCGCCCACCTTCGGTGTTCCCATAGCACTTAACCCCACCGAAGTAAAATAATGAATCAGGTCTATGAAACAAAAAGCTTCAATAAATTCGCCAACTCTACATCAGGTGGCGAGCAACAACTGTTCTAAGACTTATCATCTCGCGCAATTGCAGTGTTGCCATATTTAAAGCCCTTCATCTTTCACCACCTTTCATCTCTCCACTATCCACTTTCCAAAGAAAGCAACACATTAATTAATAGGAAGGATTTCCTGAGTGTTGCTTCTCATAAAAAAAAAAAAAATTATATTAATGCAGTTTTTCATAAAATTTAATGAAAAAGTTCATATTTTTTATTAAAAATGTCATGCGGCTAATGAAAAAGCTTCATTAAAAGTAGTTTAATTATAACTTTGAAGCTTTTTCATGAAGTTAAAGATTTTTTTCATTCACATTGTAAAGAAAACTATTGTTTTAGTGAAAAAATATCTTTTAAAACTCGTCCAAGGAATTCTCTCTATGGATATATAGACAAAAAAAAAAAAACAGAAAATTAAAATAAATAAATATAAATAAATATAAATAAAATTAATAAAAATTAATGTTAAACAGGAAAAAATAATTTTTGTACATTAAAATTCATTTAATAAAATGTATTTCATTAATTCAATGAAAATTTTGTTGGGACCTTTATAATGAAAAAAATCATTGTATTAATAATGGATTTTATTAATACAGCGCAGAAAATTATGTCAGCGTAGTATTCTTTTCAAAACATTTTTACCATCGAAATTACCGAAATTTCTCTGCGATATGTGCACCGAGAAAGCATATTCGTGCTGACAATCGAATTTGTTACCAATTGAATGGTTTGGTTGTGGTTACCGATTTTTTTTTTTGTTAACAGAAACAAATACCAGAAACCCGAAAAAACTCAGGATTTTAAATAATACCGAAATCCCGAAAAATCCCTTGATTTTTAAATATCAATCCCGATTGGCATCCCTAGTAGAGACATATTAAACATAAAGGGGAGAAACAGAAAAAGTACTTGCAGACAAAAACCTAGAGAGTTTTGAAATGTTCATGGGTGTGAATTCTCACCTGTGTACCGTTTGAGGGTTAATGAAAATTTAATGTATAATATTAATGAAAAATGCTTGATCACAATGAAAAGTTTCATAATATATTTACCTATTTTTTTTTTAAATGAAACCTTTCTATTAAATGTGATAAACTTTTTGGAAATACTCGTACATAAAATAAAATTTGTTCAAAAAGTTACAAACTAATTTAAATGGAAATTGGAATAATTCCCGCGAAACCTCATTGAGTTTTATGAAATAAGATATTTTATTTATAAATTATAATTATTTATTCCCACATTGGGTGACTTCTTCAGGGAAATTTTTATTATAAAAATGTTAAATTTTCATTGATTTTCTTTTATTTAATTCTTCTTATTTAAAATGAGCTTAAGATCATTTATTTACTAATTATAATTATTTATTTTCAATATTTCGTCTCCACATTGGGTGACTTATTCAGTGATATTCTGTGATATTTTTATTTTTATTTAATTTTGATTTCTGGGATGTTTTTATTTTTTCATATTGACAGAAAATATTTTTGATTTCCCGATTTTTTTAAAAAAATTGTTATATGTACTCTAATGCGGGTCGATTTAAAAATCGCTCAACGTTCAAGGAAAATCGTATTCTAGGGATCAAATAAGAAACTTTGCCGAAGGAACCATACCTCTAAAACGAATTCTGATGTCCCGACTTTTGACCCGTAATGTCAAATTTTTAAAAAGCCCACTTTGATATTTCAGAAAGTAGGAGGAATCTCTCCAAGATTATGGGAGCTACTTCTTCTCCGGGAGACGAGCTAGCAGATTAATGCATAAATCATCATTCAAGGTGACCGTTAAGGGGCTAAGATTTAAGTTGAAAGAGGGCCTTTTAGCCGTGTTTTTATAGCAAAATGAACAAATCTCGGAATAGAGATATTTCAGAAAGTAGGACGAGTATTTCCAAGATTAGGGTCTCTACTTCTTCTCCTGAAGACGCTCTAGCAGATGAATGTATAAATTATATTCGATTGGGTTGGATTCGATTGGCCCTACTGGTCAAAAGTCGGAACATCAGAATTCGTTTTAGAGGTATGGTTCCTTCGGCAAAGTTTCTTATTTTGATCCCTAGAATACGATTTTCCTTGAACGTTGAGCGATTTTTTTGCCTCCATACAAATCGACCCGGCCTAATGTACTCGTATTCAAGTTTTTCAATCAAATTATAATAATTGTTCCCTGAAGAAGTCACTCAATGTGGATACGAAATATTGGAAATAAATAATTATAATTAATAAATAAATGATCTTAAGCTCGTTTAAAATAAGAAGAATTTTTATTATAAATATAAAAATAATTTCCTTGAAGAAGGCAAACAATGAGGAGACGAAATATTGGAAATAAATAATTATAATTTATAAATTAAACCACAATGTTTATATCCACCTCAGTTTCTCTCAATTTTTTTTTTTTTTTTAAAGAGAAGTAACACTCAGGAAATTCTTCCTATTAATTAATGTGTTGTTTTCTTTGGAAATGGGATAGTGGAGAGATGAAAGGTGGTGAAAGATGAAGGACTTCAAACATGGCAACACTGTAATGGCGCGAGATGATAAGTCTTAGAACAGTTGTTGGTCGCCACCTGATGTAGAGTTGGCGAATTTATTGAAGCTTTTTGTTTCATAGCCCTGATTCATTATTTTACTTCGGTGGGGTTAAGTGCTATGGGAACACCGAAGGTGGGCGCAGCGATACATATAAGTGATAGAAAACTCATACGTATTATTTTTCTAAATTGATGTTGTCGTCACCGGGAATCGAAACCGGGACCATCTGTGTAACAGTCCAACGCGCTAACCATTACACCACAACGCCCTCATTTTATTTGTTCGTAAGCTCGCACCGAGCAAATAAAAACATGTTGCATAAATTTTAAAGTTTAAATTCAGTGTTATTGTGTTTTTGAATAACAATTTAATAAAATATTTATTTATTGAAAATTTTAACGATAAACTAAGCAAGATAAAATTAAAATTAATTAAATTTAAGTAGAAAATAGCAGCAAAATAAAAGTGAATGTTTTAAGGAACAATATGTTATCAACATTTTGCAATTATTTTTTAGTGTAAACATTTTTTTACATTTACTTGCCCGAGTTCGATATTTTGTTGCTAAGAGGCGTGTGAAGTACAGTCTCTCTATTTGTATATACTCTTTTTAAAAAAGAATTTAAGCTCGTTTAAACGAAAATCATTGAATAAAAGAATCTCAAAGAAAACTTAATAGTTTTATGAAATATTTTTTTCCATGTAGTTTTAACTTATTGGCTTTAACAAAGTATTTTCTTTGAATTATTAAATCCTCGTTTAATGAGCCTTTGGTGTAAATTTATATTTATAGGTTTATATGAATATAATACTTGTTGTCTTTTGCTGGTTGTATTATATAAAATACGTGATTGTCATAATGGTTGTCAGTTAATGTGAACGTGTGTGATAATTTTTTATTCATCATCTTTTTTTTTTTCCCTTGTGAAATGCAATATCCTTTATCTTAATATCTATGTATATGATATATCTACAGATGTGATTTCAACGGTAGAATTTCATTTGATAATTGAAACAATTGCAGTGCATAACAGATAAGAGCGTAGGCAATATGTGGTTCAAAAGCTCATTAACATATTTTTTACCAACCATATAATACTTTGTTCGATTAAGTTGAAATTTGAAATTTAAGCTCCTTAGGTCCACAGTATTAAGAATTTTCACAAAAAAAAAACATTGGGATTTTCTAAGCATTTTTTCGAAATATTTCGTGTTTTGCGATAGCAATTTTTAAAAAGGTCTACTTTTTAGTTTTTTCAAGATATTTTTTACATTCCAAGAAACTGTATACAAAATTGGTATCAAATGAAAGATCTTTTGAAGGCGCATCTAAAAAAATGAAAATAAATATACCCTTTTTTTCAAAATAAAAAATGTCAAAGTTCAATTTTAGGGGGCCACTTAAAAATTGTTGCATTTCGATCCACTTTATCATCAACGCCCAGCCCACACCAATGGAGCTAGGAAATTGAAATTTGGAATGCAGGCTACTCTGACGGCATAGACGCTCGATAAGATGGGGTTTCTCCCCCTTAGCGGCGTGGCAAACTGATGAAGCTAGGAACTTGAAATTTGGTATGTGGGTTCTTTATCCCATATAGCATCCCCCAAGGCAGGATTTCTTCGGGGAGGGACATAAAGGGGAAAACTCTCGCCCTTGGCGGTCTATACAAACCGCTGAAGTAAGGAGCTTGCAATTTGGTATATTGGCTTAGAATCCCACGTAAACATTCACTCAGGCGGGATTTTTGGAAATTTCGTCTTGGGCTAGAAGAGGATCAAGTCTTCCCTTGGCGGCGTGTTCAAATTGATGAAGCTATAAACTTGAAATTTTTTATGTGAGCTCCTTATCCCGTATAGACATCCGCTCAGGCAGGATTTCTTCGGGCAGGGACATAAAGGGGAAAACTATCGCCCTTGGAGGCCAGTACAAACCGCTCAAGCGAGGAACTTGCAATTTGGTATATTGGCTTAGAATCCCATGTAGACATTTCTATGGGGAGGGGCAAAAAGCGGAAAATATCCCCTTAGGTAGCCTAGCCAAACCGCTTAAGCAAGGAACTTGAAACTTGGTATATGGGTTCCTAATGAAAATTTGTTTATAGGACTGTTACAAACAATTTATATTAACAGAGGGCTTATTTTAAGCAAGTTCGTATTAACAGATGTTACATTGAAATTATTACCAAAACGTCAGGACGTTCAAATTAGTTCGTAATAACCGAGGATCCATGTAAACCGAGGTCGTCTTAACCGAGTTTTACCTTTCAAGATTTCTAGAAGGAATCATAAAAATTTACCATTTCGAATTAGTAATTGTAAAATTTGTTGTAAATTTTTCTAAATTTGTTTAAACCCATTATTTTGTCGGCACTCTTCACCCCTTAAAATACTCTTACAGACCCCTATCTGGGAACCGTTGAAAATGTCCTGAAATATTTAGAAAAGAACTTCAAATATTAACTAATTAACCACATGCTTTAAATACCAAAATCAACAAAATTTTTCACATAAAAATATATAATTAAAATTAATATTGAAGAATTTGCAACTTTTTGCGGAACCTCTGTTCGTAATACATATCGCTCATTTACTGCAAGACTCACATAACTCAAAAAACACGATTTTGCAGAAAATGAGTTTATAGTTTTCAATCCATATCTGCCTCGCTCGACCCTTTCTCTATTTATTTGGTCACATTTTTTATAAATAGCGGGTTTTAATGTATTTTTCTCTTAGTGAGAGTTTTGTGCGAATTCGCTAATTATCGAGAGACCCGTGAGACGCAGAGTTTCTCTATGAAGTATATACTCTTTGCACCCACTTAAAAGAAAAAATAAAATATATTAATATGAAATTTTTACACAAAATAAAGCATGATATAACTAATAAATCTGCATGATTAACTCAAAAATCTCATTTTTTGACTTATGCCAGTCTTGAAGTAAATGAGCGATATTTTTTAATAGATTTAGGTACCCTAAATATAAAACTGAGTTTAATTTTGTTTTTCTCTTGTAGTTTTTGAAATAGAGTGGTCTTTATATTTACGTCTTATACTTAATTTTTTTTGTATAAAAATTTTCTTTATTTCTAAATACTTCAGGATTTTTTGAATGAATTTTCAATTTTAATACAAAAATAAGTTAGTTTAATGTTTATCATAGAGATAAAATCTATTTTTTTAGCAAACATAAAATTTGCAGGACTAAAACTACCCAGCAAAAATAGTGAGGAAAAAAAAGAGTAATAGAAAAACTACAACTGTTAAATCGAATTTAGTTCGAATTTGGGGTTTTCATCGGTGAATTTAAAATTGGCTTGTCATAGGAAGGGAGTTGTTTCTTTTAATAACAATCAATGTAAGTTTAAGCCAATGAAAAGGATATTCGTTTTTACTTGTTTAACTTGTTTTTTAATTAAAAAAAGTCTTGTGGCTGGCGTGGGTTTTGAACACACGAACTTGGCAATACAAGCTGACGCTCTACCCCTGAGCTATCGCTTGCTATACATGATAGTATACTTTTAGCAGACTTTTTCTTGTTTGATGATATTCTTTTTCATTTGTTTTCATTTGTTTTTTTTTATATTTTAATTAAAAAAAAAAGTCTTGTGGCTGGCGTGGGTTTTGAACACACGAACTTTGCCATACAAGCTGACACTCTACCCCTGAGCTATCGCTTGCTATACATGATAGTTGACTTTTAGCAGACTTTTTCTTGTTTGATGATATTCTTTTTCATTTGTTTTTATTTATATTTTAATTAAAAAAAAAGTCTTGTGGCTGGCGTGGGTTTTGAACACACGAACTTTGCCATACAAGCTGACGCTCTACCCCTGAGCTATCGCTTGCTATACATGATAGTTTACTTTTAGAAGAATTATTCAAGTGTACTTTAAACAAACATGAAATTAATATGAAAATTTTACACAAAATAAAGCATGATATAACTTATAAATCTGCATCATTAACTCAAAAATACCATTTTTTGACTTATGCCAGTCTTGAAGTAAATGAGCGCTATTTCTTAATAGATTTAGGTACGCTAAGTATAAAACTGAGTTTAATTTTTTTTTCACTTGTAGTCTTTGAAATATACGTCTTATACTTAAGTTTTTTTTGTATAACAATTTTCTAAATACTTCAGGATATTTTGAATGGATTTGCAATTTTAATACAAAAATAAGTTAGGGGAATGTTTATCATAGAGATAAAATCTATTTTTTTAGCAAACATAAAATTTGCAAGACTAAAACTACCCAGCAAAAATAGTGAGGAAAAAAGAGTTAAATCGAATTTAGTTCGAATTTGGGGTTTTCATCGGTGAATGTAAAATTGGCTTGTCATAGAAAGGGAGTGGTTTCTTTTAATAAAAATCAATGTAAGTTTAAACCAGTGAATTATGGTTGACTTTTAGCAGAATTATTCTTGTATACTTTAAACAAAAAAAAAATGCATGCATGTATAAATATGTTTTTACATAAAGTTATTTTTATTTAATAAAAATTTATCAATATTGATTTTTCTAAAGCTTTGATATATGCTTTAATATGTTTGTATAGGTAAAATGAAGCTGTGTGCAAAATTTCATCAAAATCTGAGAGGGTCGGGTTCAATGCATATCGGTTTTGATATGAAATTCTTCATATAATGATTTTCTCTAAATGTTTTAAAAATTTGCTTCAATAAAAAATTAATTTAATAGTTTTTTTATTGTATTTTATTAGTTAATAATCATATAATTACAAATTATATACTATTACCCTAACCGAGCACTAGCTACTATGGCCTTCGGCGTGTTGTAGCGAAAACAGACCAGTGCCTCTGGTGGGAATCGAACCTACGACCCCCCGCACTGATAAGCCAGCACGCTACCAACTAGCCTACCGGGGCGCACAATTAATTTAATATAAATATAATATTTAATGAAAAAGTAATTAATTATTTAATGAAAAATTATAAATTAATTTGAAGAAGAAAAAACAATTTTGTAGCAAAATTATTCTAATTATTCAGTATTACCTTTTCTAAGTTTAATTAATATATAAATATTTTCATAAAATTTCATACTAAATTAAATGGAACTAAAAAAAAATCAAATATTTTGTAAAAAACATTTTATTTTGATGTGAGCAGATGATTCAAGTTCAAGATCATTTGTTTTTTGTTAATCAAAAAAACCGATCAACGCTTTACCCGTATTGTTTTAACTTTTACTTCTCATCGGGTAAATAATACGGGTAAAGCGTTGATCTTTTTCCTTCAAAATTTGGGTAAAATATTCTACCCCTTCTACATTGGTTCTCTGATGATTTTCGGTGACACGAAATGAAACATGTAAGGACCTGCCAGTAGATAAAGTCTTCTGCTATAAGTTAACGGGCAAAAACTTTTTTTGAGTAATAAATAAACATTGCACGGTTTTTTGTTTAACAAAAAACAAATGATCTTGAACTAGAATAATCTTGCTCACATCATAATTTATGATAAAAGATCGAAAAATATACTTTTGGTAAAGAGTAAAACCTTTAAAACATTTTATTTTATAATAAAAATTAAAAAAGTAAATAGTTTTTATAGTTTTTAAACAAAATATTATTTTGAATTTAGATTGAGAGAATTATCATTCATATCATATTAATGAAACTATTTCATAGAATTTTTTTCGTAGATTCTATGAAAAATTTCATTATATCCAAGAAATTTTATAAATATTAAAAAATTTTTCATACATTTTTTTTACATAAAATTTCATAGTTTCATAAAAGATTCATTCGATTTTATAAATTATCTCTTTATAAATTTAATTAAAATTTTCTTTCGAACTATGAAATTATTTCAAAGACTTAATTTTTTTATTTTTTCATAAAATTTCATAATTTCATTCATTTTCATACATTTCAAACTTCAGTTTTAACCCTAATACCGACAAGCCCGATTTCAGGCGGGGTTATTTAAAATTGGCCATAAATTAGTTGGTTATAATAAGAAATTAAGCTATTTCGATAGAAAACCAAATTTACAAAATATTTTTTTTAGGTAATTTTTTGGTGCAGGCACGGTTTGGGAGCGAGAAAAGTGTTAAAGTTAAAATTTTAAAAAAGAAATATTGATAAATTAACACAATTTTCAAAAATCCTGAAAACATATTTATGTTAACTAGAAACCATTGATACTCAACACAAAATAAGATTGATACTTAAGTTTTGAGAAAAATCTCTTATTCTGGTGCAAAGACATACAGGATTCCAATAGGATACTTCGAAAGGGCATCGTCTAAACTTGAAAATGTATGGACTGATTTTTATGAAATTTGGCATAAAGATTATCATTTAAGTTTAAGTTTTGTCAATATAAATAAAAGTTAAGGTAAGTTTTCGCTAAATTTGGCGTTTTTCGAAAAACGAAAATCAAAATATCTTCTTAACTCAAAGCACAAAATGTGTAATTTTTGGACTGTAGTTATATATTGATGAGAGTAATAGTTTATGTCTAAAGTTATTAATTTTTAAGAATTAGTTTTTAAGATTCGCTGTGAATGTATTTAGGCAAGGGGAAACAATTTGGTAGACGAGCATATTGTTTATTTTTCATTTTTTCATGCCGAATACATGTTATACATTTTATTGCAAAAAGGCTTAGAGGGTTAAGATTTAGTTCTCAAGTGTTCAATATATTTTTAAAAGTGCCTTATTATTTCAATTTATTAATTTTAGACTTCTACGAAATTGTTTACAAAATCGTATGAAGCGTTCATTGGCTTAGTTCAAATGCATTTTTCAAGACATTCATGAAGAGTTTTATTAATTCAAAGAACTTCTTAATATTCAAAAATTTTATGAAACTGTTTCATAAATTATATACACGCTTCATTGTCGGAATCAGGGACCGTAATCATTATGAGTTTTATAATAAAAATTACACAATAATGATTATGTTATGAGGTTTAATGATTTTCTTCAATGGTAATGATTATTTTTGAGTGATAATAAAAAAAATCAGCAATAATCATTATTTTTGAGCAAAAAAAATAAAACTCAAAAATAATCATTATTTATGATTTTTATTTTTTTCGCTCAAAATAAAACTCACTTTCATGTAGGTGTAAATATATATACATATTAGGGTCGGGCGATTAGTATGGAAGGAAAAAAATCTTAATGGGCGCTTCGCGTTTCTGATTCTTGGGATTGTACTGAGCAAAAAAGTCCACTAAAACATACGTCTAAGGTGAAAATCGAGCTCCCAAATTTTGACTTTACGGCAAAAAATCCCTATTTGAAATTAATAATTAACCCCTTAAACCCCACCCACAAATAAGATTGATGCATTAATGTGCTAGAGAATCTTCCAAAGAAGAGATTGATACCATAATCTTGGATAAGCTCCTCCTCCTTTCCGAGATATGTCCATCCCACACATTGTTACTTTCACAAAATACGGCAAAAAGCCCTATTTTTAAAAATTAACCCCTTAAACCTCACCCACAAATATGATTGATGCATTAATCTGCTAGAGAATCTTCCAAAGAAGAGATTGATACCATAATCTTCGATAAGCTCCTCCTACTTCCTGAGATATGTCAATCCAACACATTGAAAGTGAGTTTTATTTTGAGCGAAAAAAATAAAAATCATAAATAATGATTATTTTTGAGTTTTATTTTTTTTGCTGAAAAACAATGATTATGGCTGATTTTTTTTATTATTACTCAAAAATAATCATTACCATTGAAGAAAACTTTAAAAATCAAAAATTTAAAAATCATAACGGATATGCAAAGATTGTCAAAAAATAATAATAATGGTGCAATAATTTTTTTTTTATGTCTCTTCTAAGTGATTGATTTTTTGATTCAAAAAAACGAGCAATAATCATTATTTACGGTCCCTGGTCGGAATAAATCATTAGTTTCATGAAGATTTACATTAACTCTACAAACATTTCATAAGAATTGACTTTAAACAGCAAAAATAAGCAGGCTTTAGTAAGTATTTCTATGCTACCAAAATAACATTTCCCCGGCTTGTATAAAATAAAGCAATTAGATAAGGCATTCTGTTGTGCTTCCCTTAATACCTTCTTTGCAGCAGTGAATAATGCTTACAATGAAGTAGTAAAGGATTCATACCGTGAAGCATTAATGTTGTCAACACACAAAAAAAAGCGCTTTTATTGCCTACGAAGTCATGAATTTATTGCTGCTTAGAGCACATGTAAGAAGCGCTTTTCACCTGCCTAAAAGAGACATACCAATTGGGACATCGTGAACAAAAATCATGCCTTCTGGAATTGTTTCGGAAGTGCTTTGTAATTCAATAATGTCTTCCAGAACTGCTTCTGGGTAAGCACTATTTTTTGCTGGGTAATGAAACTTGTTTCATAGATTCTATGAAAAGTTCCAATGGCCGAGTTTCAGCGACAATTTTCATTAAAGCTATGAAGAAATTCATTACTGCAGTGAAGATAATTATAATCAAAGCCCAGTGTAACGTATATCCGGTATATCGAAAATGAAGGTAACAAATTGTTTGCATTGGCTACCTTAAAATAATACTACACTTAGGATATTATGTTGGTAAAGACGACTGCAATTGTAGTCAAAACAAAAGAAATTTCATTTAAAAAAGGACGACTTACATTTCATTTATATCAACTAACATTGTCATTTGTTTTTTAATGTTCAAAAAATTACTAACAATTGTAGTAAAAATGAACCATATGGTAGTAAAAAATAAACCAAATTGTATTTTTTTTTATTTTTTTAAATAACAAAAAACAACTGTAAAATGAACGTAAATCATAAAACAGTCATTTGATGTGAGTTGTTTTTTTAAATGAACTACAAGGTTAGTTAAAAATTTTATTTGTTCTACAAATGACTTACATTTACATTAAAAATAATGAAACTGTATTACAACCCAAACAACTACATATTTTTAAAGCAGAAGTTCCCTGAGTGTAGTTTTTTCTGATAATGTATACTCGATATAACGAGCAGTTTGTATAAGTATGTCAACATTTTTAAAGAATTTTAAAAGTCGTAATAAGAGAAACATTTTTTGTTGTAGAACCTTTTAATTTTGACGAGTACCCACTATTACAGTTCTTTTTTTCATTTTCAATAAACTCAGAATTTTAAGAAATGTGTGTTAAATGTGCAGCTGATTTAGTACAAACAGTTTTTGCTATAAAATGAATATTACGATTCAACGAATTGACCTGACAATATATCGTTCGTTATGACTGTATGTTATGGATTTTATATAGTTTCTAGCGAGTGGGCTCAAACGAAGGGACACCTAGTCGTATAAGTGATAAAAATTAAATGTTGAATTAATATCGCTCATACGCTTAATTTTAGTGTGTGTTGCTTTAATACTACATTTATAATATAGCCGACATGCAGTAGGTTATGAAAACTTTTAGTATGTGACAAGTAGTTTTCAAAAACTACTCGTTTTTTTCTCTAGTAAAAGTATTAGTAATTCTTTATTTTCAAAAAAATTTAATACAAAGATTTCTCTTAAAAATTAAAGAAAAAAGTATTTAGATACGGCTTTGACATTGTCGTTAGCCGGAAAAAGTGGCTTAAAAATATAAATTTCTAAATATGTTATATAAAATTGAATTAATAATTGAATTCACCTATCAAAATTTTCTATATTTTAATGCGTTGACAATATAACTTACAAGTATTTCGTAATTAAATAGTTCACCGTCTAAGATTTTTACTAAAACTTCTCCTGATATTGTTAGTATAAATGAGCTATAATACAGCAACCAAAAATTAAAAGTTTTTAAAAATTACTAGGATTTAATTGTTAGATTCCATACAAATTTTAAATAAAATACTAGAAGTTTTCAAAAACTACTTGTTTTTGGTTGTAGTATAAATGAGATATTATAATACAACGAAAAACTAGTAGCTTTTGTAAACTACCCAATTAGATGTTAAAAATACGATCGTGAAAACTTTTTAGAAGCACTTTAAAAGGTGCTACAGGGTTTTTAGAACATTGCGATTTACAGGTTTTAAAGCGTTTTGAAAGCGACCCAAAAGATAACCATACTAAGGGAACTTCTGCTTTAAAAATATGTAGTTGTTTGGGATGTAATACAGTTTCTTTATTATTAAAGTAAATGTTAGTCATTTGTAGAACAAATTTAATTTTTTACTAAACTTGTAGTTCATTTAAAAAAAAAACAAACCACATTAAATGACTGTTTTATGATTTTACATTCTTTTTTTACAGTTGTTTTTTGTTATTTAAAAAAAAAATAAATGTTTGTTTATTTTTTTACTAAAATGTGGTTAATTTTTACTACAATTGTTAGTTATTTTTTGAACATTAAAAACAAATTACAAATGTTAGTTGAAATTAATGAAATGCTAGTCGTCCTTTCTTCAAGTGAAATTTCATTTGTTTTTAACTAAAATTGCGGTCGTCTTCACCTATATAATATCCTAAGTGCATGTATTACTGTGTCAGGATGTTATTTTATACCGTTCTCAAAGCGTTGCCGAACCAAATTTTGATATGCTTTTTACCCGAAAAAAAAAACATTTTTATAGCATTCTTGATTACAAATTAAGAACGTTGTGAAAACGACCCAAATGATAACCATTATTTACCATTTTAGGGTTGTATTTTATAACCTTGTCAAAACGTTGGAAAAACTAATTTTAAAGTCATTGGCCATAGATTTAAATATATTTGTAAGCAGTTTTTTAAAAAATTTTATATCTTGGATTAGAATCATTCTAAATATGACACAGGGTTAATGTTTCTTTTGTTTCTCATTTTCTATTAACATTTTGTCATATTGACAAACTAGTTAATTGTGTAAACACAATTTTAATAGCTTAATTTTGGAAGTTATTAATCTACATTTAAAATTTGGAAGTACAAACTTTAAAACGAGATTTCTTATTAACAATCAATATAAAAGTATAAAAGTAGCTTTTAAAAGTGTAAGTTTTGAAGTTGAAATTTCGGCTGAATTTCAGTTTATGGGGAACACCCCTAGAGAAAAAATCTGAATATGCCATCCCCTTCAGAATGTTCCCAGGAGTACGAAAATCATAATGAATAAGGGGGCTCACGCCCCCTATGGGCGTGGCAGTCGAAAAACGACCCGGCCCACCTACGTAGACAATATGGGTATCAAATGAAAGCTAATGTCTTCACGATTCCAAAAATAGCCATAGTTGCCAGATCGGGCGGTTTTTGCAGCCGATACGGCCATTTTTGTTAAATAGGGGCGGGGGTGAAAAACGACCCATGCCACCTACTTAGGCAATATTGGTATCAAATGAAAGGAAATGTCTTCACGATTCCAAAAATACCCGTAGTTGCCAGATCGTCCAGAATTTGAGGAAGATATGTTAATTTTTATAAAATGGGAGAAGGACTTTTTTTTGTTTATTTCTTTTTAGCTCGGCCAGAGGCCGAGCACTCGAGATCCCCGCCGTCTAGAATTAAGACATACTGGAGTTAAAAACCCCTAAGCCCGGCCGTAGGCCGGTCACGCAGAAAAACTTTACTAAGCGAAGCCAGTATAACAAATTTTCATTAACCAATCAGAAGCTTTCAAGAGTTTTCCTCGTTTCTTAATTTTGTACTTATCCTCATTTATGATTTGACTCTTGACACGAGAACATCACTAAATATGGATTGCGTTACTGCAAAGCAAAAAAAAAAGGAAAAAAAAAATTTCCCCCACCCCAAATTTTGCCAAAATGGCCATATCGGCTACAAAAATCGCCCGATCTGGCAACTACGGCCATTTTTGGAATCGTGAAGACATTAGCTTTCATTTGATACCCATATTGTCTACGTAGGTGGGCCGGGTCGTTTTTCGACTGCCACGCCCATAAGGGGCGTGAGCCCCCTTATTCATTATGATTTTCGCACTCCTGGGGTCATTTAAGGGGGGCGTGGCATTTTTTCTTTTTTTTTCCCGGGGTGTCCCCCATAAACTGAAATTTTGCCGAAATTTCAATGCAATTTTTTGAAATATAGAGTTTTCCATTTCACCAAAAACTTATATTTCAAAGCCCTCCAAATTGACATTTACCACCATTTTTTTGTAGCAATGAAGACAATTTTGCAAAAAAATGTGCTGGGAAAGCACTTTTTGAATATTTTGAGAATGCAATGTTTTGACAGTGGTTTTTCTAATAATCAGATATAAACATATTTTGTAAAAGAAGTGCTTAGTGCAAACGTTAGAAAAGCGCTTTAAAGCACAGTTATTAAAATGCTTTTACTTCGAAAACCGTTGTAAATTTTGCATGAAAAGTACTAACAAAGTACTTTTTGCGAATGTTCAAAAATCTATCCGAGATTTAGTTTATTTGGGATAACTTTTTGATTTCGTCTATCAAATCTTTAAGACGTCGAAGCGTTGATATTAATTTATAATTTTGGTACGAAATTTTGAAATTTATTTTTAAAAATGTAAAAAAATTAAAATGGAAAATTATTCAAGTTCGAGGCCATACTCTATATTTCGTTATTAGGATATTGTCCTAACAAATAAATTTTAGGTTCCTAGGTTCCCATCATCAGAACACGTTTTGAAAGATGGGACAATCCCATGCAAAACATCAATATATATTAGTTCTCATTTAGTGAGAAAACTAGTTTATAAGAATGTTTGATGTTTTGTATCCTAATATATAAAATTTTAGATTTTATGAATTTAAAAGCATTTAATATGATTTTCTGCTAATAAGTAACTACAAACCAAACTAAATATCTTTGAACCGGGCAAAAATTGCATGTTTTTCAAAATAATCGTTGTTTTCCTTTTGCTTTAATATAAACATTTTTTGTTTAGTGTATTTTTAGATTTTTTGGTTGTGTAATATATATTTTGAAATGTAATAAATGCATTGAGATCTTGAAATTGATGTAGCTTTTATTTAATTGAAGCAAAAAATGATAATTTTAATATGTTTATTTTGCTTGGAACTTGAAACCGCCATAATTTTTGTACCGTTAACGACAAATGGTAAACGCGAATAGATTTATAATGATTACACATCGGCTAACATATATACAAAAGCGTATTCAAGTCATAGAAAAAAGAATTGAAAATATTTTACCTCAAAGTGTCGAACATTTTTTAAATTCCCCATATACATACGCCAAACTTTAAAGTCATTTCTTTGAAAACTTTAACCATACATCGAAAAATAAGGCACTCCATTGAAATCAGCGCACGCAAAGAAAAAATATAATTTGACATGATTGTGGACACAAAATTATCAAATTATGATCCTAATTATCATATACATGATTCCGGCTGATCATATTATGATTGTTACACATTGTAACCATTGCATGATGCTCTTAAACTACCGTAATATGATGCTCTATTTTTTTGTGTAAGAACCTGAAATATATAGAATTGTTAATTTTTAAAAGTTCTGATTTTGTCTTCCTATATTATATGTAATATCTTGTGTGTCCAGTAATAAATAATGTTATTCCATTTGAAATCTTTTATGCCAACTACGTCTCTGTAATGCCAATATATATAAAATAAAAAACATTTTTAGATTTATAAAGAACTGCTTACATAAATACTTGCCAGTGCACTTGACAATATAATTTCCGTTTCTTTTTAAATTTTTTTTTGCTTCAGTTTTTATTAAAAACTATTAAGTTTATGTTAGAACAGATGTTGCATTTCGAGTATTAAAAAGAAATATTTGTGTAGAACATTTATTTTTCATAAACTTTTCTTTATAAAGTTAGTTCAAACATTATAACATAAATGTATTTAAATTGAAATAGTTTCCATAAATAAATTAATTACACTGTACAACAAAATACGAGTACCGACCACTGATTCTAAATATTTCCGAATCGCTGATTTTAATGGCGTACCTAGTTTTTACGCAGTTTTTTATACATAAAATTTTACAAATCAAATATTTTATTTTAGTTCTTTTATGGTAAATACATAAAAGACCTCCATTAACATTCAGATATGAAATTTGGTTAATAAATGTGCAGAACTAACAAGAAAGTTCGCGTTTTCTGCTCAGTTTTTTCTATATTTTAATATTTTTGATCAATTCATCATACCATTTTTGTGCATAAACAAAGAGTCAAATTTAACCAATTATTTCGTGTAAAGAAAAAAAAAAAAAAAGAAATAGAAAGTGAGGCTCATGGGAAAACGCGAAATTTGCCCAAAATTTTATATGATAGCATAGCGAGAAATGACGACAAATGAGCTAATTTTTTAGTATAATATGTAAAAAGCTTAAAAATTTATATGTACCAAAATTCAGCTAAAAAGTTTATATTTGCGAAAGTTAATTTAACAAACGCTTTCATTATACCCCACTCGCAATCAAGATTTGTAATTGATTTAGTAATGAGATTTGCAATTATTTCAAAACTCTTCACATGCGTTTGATGCGGTTTTGATTAATCCTATTTAGATAGGGATGACTACACTTAGAGTACTATGTAGGTAAAACCCACTGCAAATGTAGTTAAAAACAAATGAAATTTCACTTAAAGAAATGACGACTTACATTTCAGTAAATTCAACGAACATTGTCATTTGTTTTTTACTGTTCAAAAAATTAACCACAATTGCAATAAAAATGAACCACTTATGCAGTACTCGATCAAAGACCAGGCCTTTGATCGAGTATGGCACAAGGGATTGCTGCATAAATTACAAAGAGACCTACCAAGACAATTTTATGAAATTCTAAAATCTTATCTTGCTGACCGACATTTTCGAGTCAAACATGATAACGAATACTCAGATATAAAAGCCATTTTAGCTGGAGTACCGCAAGGAAGCGTACTTGGACCAATTTTGTATCTCCTGTACACGAGAGACTTGCCAACATCTCAATCGACAACGTTAGCGACTTTTGCGGATGATACTGCTGTTTTAACCACTGGAAAAACAGTAGACGAAGTAACAAATAAAATCCAAACGTCTGTTACAGCCATTGCATTATGGCTGAAACAATGGATAATGAAATTAAACGAAAGTAAAACTATCCATATGTACTTCACTAATAGAGAAATTCTATATTCACCAGTTTTTATAAACAATATCCAAGTCCCTTTTTTTAATAAGGCAAAGTACCTTGGCATGACTCTGGATACTAAATTAAAGTGGAAAGAGCATGTTAAAATGAAAGTAACTGAAATGAAGTTAAAGTATCGACAACTCTATTGGCTACTTGGGCAAAATTCACAACTGTCCATTTTCAACAAATTGCTGGTTTACAATCAAGTTATCAAACCTATTTGGACGTATGGATGCCAGCTTTGGGGCTGCACCAAGAGAAGCTACATTCAACTTATTCAAACTATTCAAAACAAATTCTTACGCACAATTACTAACGCTCCATGGTATGTACGCAATGAGGACTTTCACAGGGATCTTAAGGTAAACACTGTCAGAGAAGAAATTATAATCCAAGCACAAAAACATGCAAGAAGCCTTCAGCACCCACACAAATTTGGATCTCAACAACATCTACGAAGCTCAGGCTACAGGTCGAAGACTCCATAGGTTATTACCAATGGACTTGGCTAGACAATAAAATGCAATTTATCAACTATAAAGTGTAGCAAGTGTGCTATGACTTACAAACTGTTTTTATAATAATTTCGTTAGAAAAATATTACTTAATGAGTAATCTTGTAATCAGTTGTAATTATTAAATAAAGGTTAAAAAAAAAAAAATTTCTTTTAAACAAAAAAAATTTATGTAAAATCATAATATAGTAACTTGATGTGGTTTGTTTTTTTTAAGAAACTAAAACTGTAGTCAAAATTTAAACTTCTGCTAAAAATTACTGTTTTTTCACTTGAAAATACAACTCAAACAACTACAAATATTTACAGCAGAATTTCCCTGAGTGTAGTTTGAAGATAGGTTTTTTTTTTTTGTTTTTGGTGAGAGGAAGGCCGTAGCTATTGAGAAACAATTTTCTTAGAATTTCTTTACCGGAAGTATAATAATGTCATAATTAACACAAATATAAGTGGAATACATGTTTTTGTAGCGCTATATTTAAGATTTATTGACTTTTATTACAAATTAGAATTAATATATTATTAATTTTTTTTGTTAGTAAGTACTATTTTGGCAAATATGTTACTAAACACCGCTAAAATCACTAAAGCACTGCCAAACCCTGAGTTTTAAGAGATTATTGACGGGACTTAAAAATTATCTCGTCAAATTGAAGTGATTATTAAAAGGAACTTTGTATGGGAAATATCGTGTTAATAAGTAATAATGCAATTATCTCGAAGATTACTAAAGCCTCGTTCATGTGAATGGGGTATTACAGTTAATGTCTACAAAATATTTTTTTTTTTTATTTTAATTATTATTATTATTAATCATATAATTATATACTTTTACCCTAACCGAGCACTAGCTACTATGGCTTTCGCGAAAACAGACCAGTGCCTCTAGTGGGAATCTAACCCACGACCCCCCGCACTGATAAGCCGGCACGATACCAACTAGCCTACCGTGGCGCACTAATTTCAATGTTTTATTTTAAAAAAGTCCACTGTGTGTGTATGAATTTTAAAATAAAATTCGAAATTATTTTTATGCTTTCACTATAATGAAAGTGTTTGTTAAAATAACTTTTGCATATATAAACTTTTTTTTAGCTAAATATTGGTACACATAATTTTTAACCTATTTAGATATAATATTAAAAAATTAACTCACAGGTCGTATTTTTTCGCTATGCTGTCATATATTCGGGGTTTTCCCATGAACCGTCTTTTATAATGTTTCCCTTTTACACGAAATAATTGGTCAGAATTGTCTTTTTACTTATCAAAAAGAAAAAAAAAATGCTTTAATCGATTACAAAAACGGATGATCAATTGTGCAAAAAATAGTAAAATATAGTAAAAACTGAGAAAAAATGCGGATTTGCTTGTTAATGCTGCACACTTATTCACCAAAGCTGTTTCCCGAATGTTAATGAAGGTCTTTTATGTATTAAGCATTAAAAACAAAGATAATATATTTCATTTTTAAAATTAAATGTATAAAAAAACTGCGTTAAAATATGCAAACCTTTAAAGGGAATTTGCGAAAAATCTTGTCCATAAGTGAAAAAAACTGAGTACGCCATTAAAATCAGCGTAGCCGAAATATTTACGATCAATGGCCCGTACTCTTGTTATCGATTTTAGTGGTCAATTTTGTAGCGCAGTGTTATTGATAACACATTATGCTTTAAGGTTAACACACAAAATTGTCATATTAAAACCATACAAATCTGTTTTATTGATTTAATGTGGTTAAATATTGGTTTCATCTGTCATTTTAATTATGTCGATAGCATTCTTTTTTTTTAAAAAGTTAATTATTATTAATTTTATTTATGTTTGTAGTATTTATATATCAGTAAATATATTAGCGGTATTTGTTTAATTTGTAGTTTGATTTAAAATTTAAACATTTATGTCATAGATTGTATTCGAACAGCGAAAAAATAGTTTTATTAAAACGTAATTAATTATATTTAATTGGATTTACCGCCATAGGGACTCTACGCTTATGTATATTGTTAGATATTGCTAAGGCCGTAATTCCGATAAAATTGTATCAGATTATAGTTAAAACAAATGTAAATTGATGCAGTTATAATTTGATAGAATTAACTTTGGATATTTTTTTATTTTATTTTTTTAGTGCGCCCCAGTAGATTAGTTGGTAGCGTGCTGGCTTATCTGTGCGAGGGTCGTGGGTTCGATTCCCACCAGAGGCACTGGTCTGTTTTCGCTACAACGCGCCGAAGGGCATAGGAGCTAGTGCTCGGTTAGGGTAATAGTATATAATTTGTAATTAAATGATTATTAATTATAAAATAAAATAAATAAATAAAAATATTTTTTTTGAAATGAAATTGACTGTAGTTTTTCTCACAGTGAATGATTTATTTATTTTAAATTTCAACAGAAAAATTTATTGAAATTCACAAAATCTATTCCTTTTTTTTCTCTTAGAACAGATTTATTAATTTAAATAACATTTTGTCATTTGGGAAAACAATATATAAATAAAATTCATATTTATTAAGTGAATGTTCACTAGGGTGTCCCATTTAAAAAAAAAATTTTGGGGATCATTCTTAATTTGAATACTCATAAGGCTAAGAATTTTTGAGAATTTTTTCAGATTTTTCGGAGGTGGTTTAGAGGTCGCGCAAATCGATTTTTTACCAAAAATCGAGCTTTTTGGGCTTTTTTTTGAATTTTGCTTGAAAATTGGTAAAAAATCGATAATTCTTCAGCTTCTGAGTCAATATTCTTAAAGAAAATTTTCCGATCTTTAATTTTATGTGCATAAGTAATAAGTTTCGGCAATGATTTTGCACATTTTGACAATTTAATAACGGTTTTTTCGTAAATTTTCAACAAATATGGAAAAGAATGCTTTATAACTTTTAAAATTTGTATAAAGACTAAAAAAACTAATGATGCAGTTTAAAAGATTGTGAAGTTTTAAATAAATTAGCAGAAAAAACAATATAATTTTCTCTTACCGTTCTCGAGTTATACCCTTTTAAAACTTTGTACACATTGTATGAAATGTACAATACTATAAGGTGTGAACTAGGTTTGCATTGGTTTAAACTTTAAATAATTGGATTTAGAAAATGTTTTTACAAATAAAATAATAGTTACTTACCACTCATACATAACAATTATATTAAAAACAAAGAAAAATATATTTGTTATAAATCATTTATTAGAATTCTTGCCATGCTGCTCTACCCCCTGCAGTAAACTCTGAAAGTCTGTTTCAGAAGTTGTGATATTGATATAACTATTAGCCAAGGCCACACCACGTTCTGCGACATCATTTACAACTTGCAATTGTTGAACTTTGTGTTTTGCTTCCTGAAATGATTTGTTGTTTTCCCATTTTTCTGGATCCGTTTGTAAAAAATCAGTAGAAATTTTGCAGGCTTCAAAAAAAGTTAGGCTGGCTTTTGTAATAAAACACTGAATTTGTTTATTTTCAATCATGTCTTCTGTTAAATTTCCTTTCACTAATTCGTTGTTATTACTTGGTTCATGTAGGTTTCTAAGCATTAAACGCAAAGTTTTGGTATCTACGTTCATCAAAAAACGATAAGGCAGCCAACTTCTCGAAAAGGTACCACTGATGACCCAGAAAGGTTTTCAGAGTCTCGCGTGCAACTTTTTCATTAAAGCGTTTGTAATCATACAATTGTTTCAAAGGTCTAAGGTCATTGAGAGGAGCGTATCGGGGACACTGGCATAGGTACCGATTTTTAATATATACTCTTAAAATAAATGAGGTATCAATTTTTGAATTTTGAATGAAAAGGTTGTAGCTGGTTTCGAAAAATACATATTTTTAGAGAGTATATAATTTTCATCATCCAGCGAGCTCGGTTAATGGCTCCAGGAGATTTTATTGTTGGATAGGGCTCAGGTCTATCACCCAAAAAATACCCCCAAATCCAATAAATCATGAATTTTAGTTCGAGCCATATCAGTGCCACCTAGTGATAACTTCTTTTTGGCTACTTTTTTTGCTGTCCACAACTTGACAACACTTAAAACTAAACTTTGACATACAATAAATAAATTTTCAAATCTCATAATCTAAAGTTTACAACAAATCGGATGCCCAAATCTTATAGTACTAAAAATTTCATACAATGGGTGCAAAGCTTTAAAAGGGTATAACTCGAGAACGGTAAGAGAAAATTATATTGTTTTTTCTGCTAATTTATTTAAAACTTCACAATCTTTTAAACTGCATCATTAGTTTTTTTAGTCTTCATACAAATTTTAAAAGTTATAAAGCATTCTTTTTCATATTTGTTGAAAATTTACAAAAACTGTTATATAATGTATCAAAATGTGCAAAACCCCTGACGAAACTTATTACTTATGCACATAAAATTAAAGATCGGAAAATTTTCTTTAAGAATATTTACTCAGAAGCCGAAAAATTACCGATTTTTTAGCAATTTTCAAGAATAATTCAATAAAAGCCCAAAAAGCTCGATTTTTGGAACAAATCGGTTTGCGCGACCTCTAAACCACTTCCGAAAAATCTGATAAAATTCTCAAAAATACTTTACCTTATGAGTATCCAAATTAGGAAAGATCTTCCGAGAAAATCCAAATTTTTATTTTTTTTGGGACAACCTAATGTTCACTTATGTGGCTCTACATCTGGTTTTTGAGATATATAAAAGAAACTAACAAGGCAAGTTGGTTGGGTAGTTCTATCAGATTTTGATGAAATATAGATATGAGCTACTTGGAAAATTTTTCACACCTGACTTAATGGGAATTTTTCATTACCATTTAAATTTCATTAACATTAGTTGATACTAATGTACTCAGGGAACTTCTGCTTTAAAAATATGTTGTTGTTTGGGTTGTAATACAGTTTCTTTATTTTTAATGTAAATGTCAGTCATTTGTAGAACAAATTCAATTTTTAAATAACCTTGTAGTTCACTCAAAAAAACAAACCACATCAAATGACTGTTTTATGATTTTACATTCATTTTGTACAGTAGATTTTTGTTATTTAAAAAAATAAAAAAATAAATGTTTGTTTATTTTTTACTAACATGTGGTTAATTTTTACTACAATTGTTCGTCATTTTTTGAATATTAAAAAACAAATGACAATGTTAGTTGAATTTACTGAAATGTAAGTTGTCCTTTCTTTAAGTGAAATTTCATTTGTATTTAACTACATTTGCAGTGGTCTTTACCTACATAGTGTTCTAAGTGTGATAATGAAAAAAATTTCTTGCCATTTAATGATAATGAAATATTTTTCATTACAAAAATCATTATTAATTTTAATGAAATCACACTTATAAATAAAAAAAATAACTACACTATCATTTGTTTACAAAAAAAAAAAAAAATAATGTGTTGGGAAGATTGGGAAGGGCTGGGAAGTAAAAGCATTTTTTTGTGGACGCTTTGTAAAAAATAAAATCATTGGGATCTTTTTCGGACCTAATCCATTTTTATTATCAGGGTGTATTAATAATTCATAACAGTAAAAATTTTGTTCATTTTGGCCTATCTCGCTTAGTTGCGGAGATATTTTTTTTTTTTTTTAAAGAGAAGCAACACTCAGGTAATTCTTCCTATTAATTTATGTGTTGCTTGGAAAGGGAATAGTGGAGAGATGAAAGGTGGTGAAAGATGAAGGGCTTTAAACATGGCAACACTGTAATTGCGCGAGATGATAAGTCTTAGAACAGTTGTTGCTCGCCACCTGATGTAGAGTTGCCGAATTATTGAAGCTTTTTGTTTCATAGCCCTGATTCATTATTTTACTTCAGTGGGGTTAAGTGCTATGGGAACACCGAAGGTGGGCGCAGCGATACATATAAGTGATAGAAAACTCATACATATTATTTTCCTAAATTGAAGTTGTTTGCACCGGGAATCGTACCCGGGACCATCTGTGTAACAGTCCAACGCGCTAACCATTACACCACAATGCCCACACTAACTTAGCGAATTTTATAAAATGGCCAATATCTCGAAAACTTGACGTAAGTAACACATACTCGTAGTAATATAGGAAAAAATTGTTTTTCTAAAAACCAAATTAAAACTCCACTCTGAATTTTTTGTATGTTTTAAAGGACATATTGATCAATCTGCAAACAAAAATTTAAGAAAAAAAGAGATAAATTTTGAAATATTTGCGAAACAAGAACAATCTTAATATTTTTTCTCCTTTTTCACAAGGGGTAAAAATCAAAGTTTCGCATATCTCAAAGAAGACCAAATAGCTTTGAAATGAGTTATTAATTTTTAAAAACGGAATACCCCTTCAATATTTACTACCATTTGAAAAGTATGTACTTTTATAAATTAAAAAAAAATATCCACTTAAAGCAGCCATAAAATGCGAACGACAACGAATTGAAAATAAATAAATTGTTTTGTCATACTAATGGGGAAATTACATATGCCAAGTTCCGTGCAAATCGGAAGGGGACAAGCTGATGACTGTCAATATTGCTTTTGGAACGACCCAATACTGTTCTCTATACTCAATTAAATTAAACGTCACAAAAACCGGGTGGAAGAAACTGTGAATGTTTAAAAATTGGAAAATTTTGGTTTCACTTGTAAACCAACACACAAGTTTTCGCCAAGCAGCGCAATTAAAATTCCTTTTTCAGTGATGTCCAGTGATCTCTATTTTGTATTTGTTTTGGATCTTAAAGTTAAAAACTACGAGCAAAAACTAATAAAATGAATGCAAAACTCTAGTAAGTTTCAACAACTTTTTTTTAATTGTTTCATACATAATTGTTTCATACACTCACAATATTTTTTTCGTAAAGACTACTGAATATACACATTAAATTAACTGAAAATCAAAAATGGAATACAACTCTCATATATGGGCAGGGGCTCCATTGTCTATTCTGAAGCTTCTGGACCGTGTTCAGGGGAGGGCGGTGAAGCTTATCAATTACAGTAGTGTATCCAACTCTATTGATTCATTGGAGCATCGTCGGAATGTGGGTTGTGTGACACTTTTCTATCGATATTACCATGGGAGATGCTCATCTGAGATAAGTGAACTTATTCCACGAGCCCGAGTTTTTATTCGTAATACTCGCTTATCTAGTAGAGCACATCCGTTTGTAGTTGATTGTCCTGTGTTTCGCACAACGCATTACAGAGAAAATTCGTTTTTAGTCGAACGATTCGTATGTGGAACAAACTTCCCGCAGAAGTCTTCCCTGTTACTTACAATTTAGAAAAATTTAAATCAAATATCCACAAACACTACTCCCTCTTTCCTCCTTCCCATACCTTATTTTCCTGATCAATACAATGCACTGCATGAGTAGGGGGCATCCCCTGAATATTGGTTAAATTATAAAAAAAAAAAAAAAAAAAAAAATTAAAAACAGGACTACTTACTTTTCGTTTAAAACAATTGAACAGTTCATGCGAATAAAGACGAATATACCATTTGTAGAATTTTACAGGGGACAATAAAATCGCAGGAAACGGTTAAAAAATAATATTTTTGTCAACATTTTGGTATTAGCTTAAAGATTTAAGTCACATCTACCTATATACAAAATTTTAGTAAGGTATTCGAAAGAGAACTTGCCAAAAATTGGACTTCAATTTTTGCTTAAATGGAAAAAGGGCGAATATCCAAAAAAATGTATTGAAATTTGAATAAAAATGTGTTATTTTGCAGCAGATTTTGACTACATTTTCATGAGACTTGCTAAACTTGACAAACTATGGTTGGTATTTGTTTGTAACACTTTAGGGACTTCAAGGATACACTTTTTAAGGATTGCAAGGACATGGAAAAACAATTTTTTTTGTTAATTTTTTTTTTTAATATTCCTGCCATTTGATTTGATTTGATGAAGACGGTTAAAATATGCTTAGACCATGTATTCGTGGTTATATGATCTTAATTACGCGTTAACACTGAAGATTTTTTTTTCGCAAATCTGGTTAATTTGTTTGTATGTGCTAAGATTGTTTTTTTGTGTGTACAATTTCAAGTTTTAGCTAATATCAATTTTAAACTCGCAGCTAAATAATTTTTATACAATATTTTGTTAAGGATGGATATTCGCCCTTTTTGCTTTCCACACTTTAAAGTTTTATAACTCAAGAACGGTAAAATTTTTTGCCAATATAATAAGTGTGGCTTGTTCCTCGTAATGTTCTTTTAACACATTGTTACCGAAAGTAAAATTTTTGTATGTTTTTGTGTTGTATTTAATCAAAATTGTGCGTTAGTTCACTCCCAATTTAAACAAAAATATAAAAATATACGAATTATTGCACTTTCAAAGTCATATTTTTAGCCTTAAAAGTCAAAATTTCCCCGAAATTTCTGCATAGGATTGTAGGGCTCTGCTAATAAAATGCATTTATGCAAAAAAAAAAACGTGTTTGCGAAAAAGTGGTCTATTCGTCCTTATTCGCATGAACTGTTCAATTGTAGTTTTTAGTTTATTTTGAACTGTTGAAAAATTGATTGTCAAAATCGATAGAAAACAATAGATTGTTTTCCTTTTTTTAAATACTCAATATAACATAACAACTTTTTGTTTTAAATAGAAAATTTTAACTGAATATTTTAACGATAACCGAAAGTTCGTTTTTTTTGTTTATTTTGTTTATTAAATAACAGACAGAAAGTTAAAAATATATTTCTATGGTAATTTACCAGTATATTCCATTGAAACAACTTTACCAACTAAACTATTAAATAACTATTGCACTTTTATGGAAAAGTTCTTGTGAGTGTAGTAACCTAATATCAGTTGGCTAAATTTTTCTTTATGTGTACATATTTTTTTTCTTAAAATAAATTTTGATTAATATTCGTAAAATAAAATTGTGCAAAATAACATTTCTTCGAAATTCCTTTAATTACGTGCCTGCATTCAAATTAATGAATTAATGAAACAAACAACGTAAGAAATGTGCGTTCGCACGCTTTCTTGATTTTTTTAATATTTCTTCTGAAATGGAAATAATAAATTTTTTAATTCTATATTTTTTTTTTATTATTATAGAGTACGTTTCCTATAAATATTTCTTATCTTTTGTTACGGGTAAATTCAAAAGTTCATGATCATGGTAAATAATGTTATTGATAACACAGAAAAAAATATTTTCCTACTTTTTCAAATTAACTTTTTTCAATTTGAAATTTTCAACAAACCGATTTAGTTTGTTGAAAATTGTAAAAGCTATCAATTAAAAATTAATTGAAACAATTAAATATTTGCTTAAATTCGGAAATTGCTTACCGTTTTTTTATATTATCGCTCAAAAGCAAACATCAACACAATGTTGTAGTTTTTTGTAATATTTATGTAGTTGTTTTTTATAACGGCCTGTTTTTGTAAGACGTGTCACTCAAAATATTCGTGTAAATGAGTGAAGAAAATCATTTTGGGGTTCTGTATCGCAAATGTCACTTTGAATTGAGTGAAAACGTAAGAGTTGTCGTTTTCGTCTCTTTTTCTGGTTTCCACATTGCGATTTGAAACGTCAAAAACAGACGTTCACAAAAAAGTATTCGTCAAAGAAAACAGGCAACACAATTTAATATTAAAAAAAAAATTTTAATAAAAAAAGAATAATGATTTTTATTTTCATTTATATTTATATTTACTTTCATTTTTATTTGTAAATGTTTTTGTTTTTTTTTATACAAATTATATTTTTATCACTACTTTTATTGTTTTCTAAACAAAATAAATACATTTTTTTTCAAGCAAAAATCAGCTGTTTTTGTTTATATTTCATTTATAGTGTTGGGTTGCCATCTACCAACGAAAAATGAGTTATTTGTATATAAAAAAAGCTAACAAAAACCGAAAAACAATATCGTGGCAATCTCTAATGTTTGACATAATATAAAGCTTTACGTACACAAACGTAAGTCAGACGAACGAATTATAAAAACTCATTTCCTTACGTATTCGTTCGGGTGCCACACGTTCGTCTGAAATTATACACGTATTGTAAAAACAAACCGTAAATGTTTATGTTTAGTGGTATTAGTAATAAATAATTTAAATTCATTTCATTTCAATTAGACTAGATATTAATTCCTACTAGGTTTATTATTTTATTAAGTTGAATAATTTAGTTTAAGTTGTTTAAATCTGAATATTTATTTATTCTTAAACATAATCATAAAATTGTTAAATAAAAAAAGGAAGAAAATGCAAAAAATAAATTAAAAATTATTATAAACACAAAAAAATACTCTGATTTCAACCAAAGGGTTAAAATTCAAGCTGTTAAAAAATATTTGGTATGGCAACAACACTTCTATAAAAAACATTTGGTATGGCAACAACATTTTTTTTGTTTTTTTTTTGGAAAGGTATACGATATTGATGACTGCACTTTTTAATCAAAGGAGTTATTATTTAATTGAAATATAATTCAAATAAATATCTATCAATTTCTAATTGAATTAGCAATTTTCGTTGTTGGCGGAATTTCAACAATTAAAGTTATTGAATCGGTGGTTCTCGTAATTAAAATGGACTTTTATTTTTTTGTGTGTAAGATATATTATATGCATAACATTGCTATACATACACATATGTATTTATAGAGTTATTCATATAATGGTATGTAATTTATGCAATAACACTATCATACCACTACCCAGCAAAAAAAAAAATAAAAGAACAGATAAAGAATCAATACATTGCAATGATTTGGATTTCGATGTTATGCAAATTGGAATCGGAACTAATGCATTTTATATGAGCTTCCCATAGGGTGGAAGTTCTCTTTTATAATTCTTATTTACTGCATTTCAAGCAATGCTTATGGTTTAATGAAAGTTCAATTCTGTTGATGTTCACAACTGAACTCTCCTAGAAAAGAATCCCGATAGCGCTAGAAATTACATTCTTTTTTTTTAACTTTTCCGAAAACATTTTTTCACCTAATTTGTGGAAACGTAGTCTTCAAAGCAGAGGCAATATGAATATCAAAACTTCTCTTTTCTCGAGTATTTTTACGTTAAATTTCTCATATTTCAGATATGCTCCTTTACAAAAAAAAAAAAAGTATATATATAGTATATTTTGCCCCCCTTTTTTACACCCTAAATTTGTGATTAGGCCGAGTTGGATAGACTATATTTGGAAAGATTAAATTTTGCTCAAAATATATTTGGAAGTTGCGAAAAATAACTTCTTTAGAAGCGGGAAATCAGGCATGAATTTGGAATCAATGAAATATCGATTCTTTAAGAATCCCTTCCATATTTTTTGCTGGGTACTGACAAAGTCCAAAATTGTACAATTGTGGGAAGTATTATGGCACGTGTAGAATTGTATGTTCAAACTATATTTAACATTCATAACTACAAAGAGGGAGGATATTTTACAAATCGAGGGTTTGCTAACGCAACCTCGTATCTCATAAATGTATACTTTTCAAGAGAGACTAAAAGCGTTTTAAAATAAAATACTGACATTTAGTTTTTAAATCTGAAAGGTAATTACACTTTTGATAACTATAATACATGTTTGCTGCACTGAATAATGATTGAAAAGTGTAACATACGTGATTGCGTTATTCTTAAATAAGACTAAATTGATGAGCTTTCTTTGAATTATTTTATTTTAGGAACATATTAATAACTTGATGCATTAGGTTTAATCAAATAACAATATTATTAGTAAACGTATTTTTCATAATGGTGTATATAACAAAATAATATTTTTCAAAAGTTTTTTCGGGAGATAACTTTTTTCTTCTTTTTTATAGTATATTAATATTACAAAGCTTTAATAATACTTTTGCACTTCAAATAAAATACAAAATATTCAGAAATCTAATGTAAATATCGTTGTACTAACTGAATTTATAAGTAATGAGTTTTCTTCTCCAAGCTATTCAATACTATTGTTAAACCGATGATCACCTATGCTGCCCTTGCATGGTGGCCAAAAGTTGAGCAGAGTAAGGCAAGGGATGCTCTTAAGAGAATCTACCGTCTTGCGTGTGTTGGCATTACAGGGGCCGGCGGAACTTGCCCGACGGATGCCTTGGGGGTAATGCTGGGGATCCCGCCATTGCATATTTCTGTAATGGAGGTTGCCAGTATGGGTTCCTCTAGACTTAGTGAATTCGGTGGCATGAGGGGGCCGACCTAAGGGGTCACATGAGGATCGCGCGCATCTTAATAGATGACCCGATTTCTAAGGTTGCCGACAGAGTGTCACCGGAGTGGATCTTTGATAGATATTTTGATGTGTTGTTGTTTGACAGAGACATGTGGACCAATCAATCCTGGGAACCGGAAGATGGTTCTCAGTTGTGGTTCACTGATGGCTCTAAGCAGTCGAATGGGAACACGGGTGCGTGCGTCTTTGGACCAGGCTTCCAGCGTGATTTACCTATGGGAAAATATCCGTCCATTTTTCAGGCGGAGATTTGGGCCATCTGTGTCTGTGCAGGGGAATGCCTGCGAAGGGGAACGCTCAGATCTCGCATCTACATTCTTTCTGACAGTCAGGCTGCACTGAGGGCCTTAATGGCTTATAAGGTGTCGTCTGGGTTGGTCATGGAATGCATTCAGACTCTCAATAGGCTCGGTAAGGGCAACTCTCTTACCTTGGGGTGGATTCCTGGTCATGAGGGACATGAGGGCAACGAGAGGGCAGATTGTATTGCCAACCGCGGGGCCCGAATGCCCTTTATTGGTCCTGAACCATTCTGTGGAGTACCTGCGGGGTATGTTAGGGAAAGGCTCAGGGCATGGAGAGAGTCTGAATTCTCTGTTTACTGGGAAAACTCTCCTGGTCAGCGTCAGGCTAAGGATTGATCTCTTTTTCTAGTAGGGGGTCGAGGCGACTATTGTCGTTTGAAAGGGGGGGGGGGGGGTTGAGGACCCTGGCGTCGTACTTAACTGGACACTGTAATCTCAGATACCATCTGCACAGCAAGGGTCAATCGGACACGGATATGTGTAGGTTTTGTGAGATGGTGTCTGAGACCTCGGAGCATGTTCTCTGCGAATGTCCCAGGCTTTGTGATAGGAGACTTAGGTTTCTAGGTGATCGCTTCATTTCGCCTTCCGACATCGCGAACATTTTGCCCAATAGGATAATCGGCTTTATAGGTAGCTTGAATCTGTAGGTAAATTTAGGAAGCACAAAAGACCTACATTGGTCGCGGTGCATAGTGCATTCTGATCTAATCTTCTCCAAGCTATCTTATTTTCGAATTCTTAAAAAATCGTTTAAGCATCTGAAATGCATCTTAAAGTCCTTTATAAATTCTAAATTCATTCTAAATATTCTGCAAAGGATTAGAATCGATTTAAAAAATATATATTTTTAACTGAGCGCTTCGGTAGGCTAGTTTGTAGCGTGCTGGCTTATCAGTGCGGGGATCGTGGGTTCGATTTCCACCAGAGACACTGGTCTGTTTTCGCTGCAACACGCCGAAAGCCATAGCAGCTAGTGCTCAGTTAGGGTAATAGGATATAATTTGTAATTATATGATTATTATTAAATAAAATATAAAAAATATATATTTTTAAAATTTTTTTCAAAGAAATACTTAAAAAGAAAATATTTTTTAAAGATTCATTGCAATACAAAATACAAATTTGCTATTCTGTTCCAATGCGACAAATAAAAAAGACTCTAAATTATGATCACAAAATCTTTTCGAAGTTGATGGTAGTTGGACATTTTTAGAAAATGCAGTCATTATTGTGTGTTCACAACTATCAGATCTAATTTCCCCAAAAATCCTTCTTTTAATTCTTTAATTGAGCGCCAAATTGAGCTGTCAATTCGATATAATTTAATTTGCCTGAATTTGTAACAGTTTTCTTATGACGTCTGGGAGAATCGATCTTTATTTTAACAGCAAATTTCAAAAATATGCTAAATAAACCAAAAAAATATTCTAAAATCCGTTAAGACATATGAATATAAAAATATGCATAAAATTTGGTAAATTTCTTTATTTTGTTTATTTTTTTTTGTTAATTAAACGTTTTTAGTAGCTCTTTTTTAACATATACGCCTTTAAAATTTCGACAAAGTAGTAAAAATGTTCCTGAAAATTTTTTTAAGAAATCTAACCTCTTTTGGAAAAAAGTTATGCTAAAAATATGCTTTTAATAAACGAAATATGCAGGAGAAAAATAATGCAATTTCCAATCTTAATCTGCTAAATCTAGCAGAAAATATGTTAGAATGGCAACACTGTTTCGGTTTGCTTTCAGTGAGACGAGGACAAATTTGGGGCAAAACTACACAATGCCAAGCTGTGTAAGGGTTTCAATAATAACTTTATATTGCAGTACTAATGGTTCTTGAACGGCATTGCCATTTGTGGGTTTACACAATGCTATCTTTTTCAATGTGTGATTTGAATACTTGTCACCTTTATGATGATAGCCAACATTTTCAGCTCCCATCAACATTAGAAAGACTTCGAACCACACAGTTTAAAATCTATTTGTATACATATATTTTTAAAATAAAATTATTTCAAGTTTCATATAATTTTTATTAAAAATAAAAATTATGTTTTTTTCGACCTTTAATTGTGCAATGAAAATGGAAATTATTCAAGTTTATGCCATACTCTATATTTCTTTATTAGCGTATTGTATTTAGTGGGAAAACAAGGTTATATGAATTTTTGATGTTTTGCATGGAATTGTCACTTCTTTCAAAACGTGTTCCGATGATGGGAACCCAGAAAATTCCCGAAATAGATCTATCAACACATTCCTGAAAGTGGTGAATTAATAAATTTGAAAACAAAACCTCTATAGATTATTTGTTAGGACAATATCATAATGAAGAAATATAGAGTATGGCCTCGAACTAGAATAATTTTCATTTTCATAAAACTACTTCTTAAAAAAAATAAACATTTTTTCTTAAAAATTTATTATATTTTTTCCCTAAATATTCAGAATATATTCCGAAAATTGTTAAGAAAAAGACAATAGATATTAAAACTCTATGATTTCTTTTTATTTGACCACGCCTATATAGCCTATTATTTGTTGAAATATATGAAAAATATATCGTACACATAGTTCAAAAGTGACTCAACTCAAAATTTTTCATTTTTCAGAAATCGAAAAAAAAAATATTTGCAACTTCATACCAATTGAAAATAAAGAAATTCATAACTGTTTTTTTAGCAACAGTTAACAACAACAAAATACACTGATATTTTTTTTATAGATAAACAAGTGTATTTTGCATAGTTTAAGCATATAAACCCGAAAAATTAAAATTTTGAGTTGAGTCACTTTTGAACCACTGTTTTGAACAGTTTTTGTCGGTATTTTAAAATATTTTTTAATAAAAAATATATATTTTCTTATAATTACAATAAAAATGTGTATTTCCTTTATCCTAGATACAATGAAATTTTCTAATTATTATTTGCAACCTATGAACATATCAATAATAACAATTATAAACTTAGCGAGAATTCTTAAAAACAGAATCTTCTATTTTTAAATAACTAGCAAAAATTAACTGTTTACTCCAAAATTGCTGTTTTGGTAGTTGTTTATTAAAACAGTAAAATAACTACTCAAAACAACTGTTACTGAAGTCAAAGATTTTAGAAAATAAAGAATTGCAATACTCTCACTTACTGAGAAAAATATATAACTTGTGGCTGCAAATAGGAAAATTAATATTTATCGCGACTTTAAATTGATAAATTTACTTTGTTTTATGTTGCTGCTGATAGTTTTTGGCATACTTGTCGTGATTTGAGCAAAAATTTGTTCAATTTAGCTTTGGTTTTCCTTAAAAATGACATGTTTCCTGTTTGCAGGCACAAGGTGTTAGCAGAGTGTGAGAGCATATTACATAGCCATTACTGAAGTGCAGTAAATTAGTCGTTTTTTTCTCATATGTAGTCATTTTAGTTATAGCAATTAAAACAACTACTACTGTTTCCTACCCGAATGATCTGCAATCAAAAAAGTTAGCAAAGTCAGCAAAAAATTATACTGAGGCAGCAAAGTTTTAGTCAGCAAGCTGATTTTTTACAAAAAATTAGTAAATTCAGCTAAAGTTTTGCTAACATTTACTTGCTTAAAAATTAAAAATTTCTTGCTAAAAAAAATTAATAAATTCTTGCTGAAAAAACTCAAAAAACTTGTAGCAAAATTAAACTTTAGTTAATTTAGTTACTGAAAATCCTAAAAAAAATTTGTGATTCTTTAAAAAAATGTACAATACATTAAAATATATAAAAGTGTCCATACATTGACAACATGAGTTAATTTAAAAGTTTGATATAATTTTTATTAAAAATAATTGTGCCATGAAATTGAAAATTATTCAAGTTCGAGGCCATACTCTATATTTTTTATTAAGATATTGTAAAAAAACAAAAAGCGTGTATTGTATATCTACCAAAGGTAGAGCTTGCACATAGCGAACAAGTTTTCAATTTATTTTTGATCAATGGTGATAATCTTTAACTTCGAGCTCATATATTAGTTCTCATTTAGTGGGAAAAATAGGTTATATGAATTTTTGATGTTTTGAATGGGATTGTCACTTCTTTCAAAACGTGTTCTGAAAAATTCCTGAAATAGATCTATCAACACATTCCCGAAAGTGGTCAATTAATAAATTTGAAAACAAAAACTCTATAGATTATTTGTTAAGACCATATCCTAATGAAGAAATATAGAGTATGGCCTAGAACTTCAATAATTTTCATTGTCATTGAGTTAATTTAATATCAGAAATATCTACCAAAGGTAATATCTACCAAAGGTAGAGCTTGCACATAGCGAACAAGTTTTCAATTTATTTTTGATCAATGGTGATAATCTTTAACTTCGAGCTCATATATTAGTTCTCATTTAGTGGGAAAAATAGGTTATATGAATTTTTGATGTTTTGAATGGGATTGTCACTTCTTTCAAAACGTGTTCTGAAAAATTCCTGAAATAGATCTATCAACACATTCCCGAAAGTGGTCAATTAATAAATTTGAAAACAAAAACTCTATAGATTATTTGTTAAGACCATATCCTAATGAAGAAATATAGAGTATGGCCTAGAACTTCAATAATTTTCATTGTCATTGAGTTAATTTAATATCAGAAAATATATAGAAATAATTATATATACAAAATAAACAAAAATATATTTCAACTACTTATATCCATGGTTGTTTAAATGATGACAATTTGGACTGAAGCTAAATGCCGTAGATAGTTCTAGAAACTAAACAAAAAATTACAAAAATGTCATAAACATAAACCACCCCTTTTTTGCAAATAGAGAAAGGAAATATAAAAAATCCTTCTCTTTCGCCTTAATATATATAAATATATATATATATTTTTCCACATTCCTTTAATTACCACAATAAATATTTATTTTACAAATATACATTTTCTTTTTATTAAATTTAAATATTTTATTTTGTCTTTAACAAACCTGCGCAGTATACACAGGAAATAAATTGGTTGAAATTCCATTGCAACCAACAAAATGTAATCATAATTTTATAATTTTAACTGTAAGTACTTAAAGTTCATCATCAGAATAATTAAACATTATAAAATTAGCCAAAACACAGTCACATTATTCAATATATTGGCTCTTATAACACTGTGCAACAAAAAAAATCAGCCTCAATGTTACCAATAGAAAGTGAAACTAGATCCTTCAATAAACCAAATCGACAAAGGGTTTTGCAAAGTTAATTCGAATTTCTTTTTTATGATCTCTTGAAGTTGCGATATTTTTGACCATTCTTTCAATATGAGCGAAAATCAATATAAAATATAAATATACTTGTTAGTATTGTTAGCACTTATTGTTCCCTTGAACTCAATATTGAAAAATATCGCACACCTTACAACTTATGTTGTCGTTTTATGTTCATTGTTTTGTAGCTCGTTTTTGTGGTTTATGCATGCATGTAAGTTATTTTTGACCTCTTCGATAGTTGTTTTTACTACACTCAGGGAAAAAACTTTCATCACATTGATGAAATTGTTACATATATCGTTTGTCATCAATTTTTCATCATATCTATGAAGGTTTCATAAATAATCATAATGAGTTTCATACAAATTTATGACAAATGTTTAATAGACCTTCATCATTTCATAAAAAAGTTTCATAAACTTGGTGACAATAAACTTTAGCTTTGTATTAAAATAATTATAATTATTATTTTGTTCACCTTTTTATTATTATTTCCCAATAAATTAAATCTTCAAGCTCGAGGTCTTTATTATGTGTTTATTTACCGATATTTCTCTATTACATTGAATACCATCATCAGGAAAGTGAGTTTAATATAAAATTTTTATTAGTAAGTGTAGTGTCACTTGTGTGCAATAATAGAAGGTAGTAGTAGTGAAATTTAGAAAGCATTATTTGCATTTTAGAGCTTTTAAAATTTAAAACTGTTTGAAATTATTTGAAATTCTGACCCATCAATTAAATATTATATGATGTGTTTTTTAATTTAAATACAAATTTTTTAATATAATATAATATTTCGAAATTTAAAGTGATGTTTTTCAAATGAAAAATTATTTTTTGTTTTTAATTTCAAAAGAAATTTTTCAACCTTAATTGATATCCTTATGTTCAATATATGTATACAAATTCTACACATACATTTCAAAAAACAAAATGTGAAACATTGCAATGCATAGTTTTTATGTAAAATAGCCATATTGTCAATAGAAAACTAAAAAAAATGTTTAACAATGTGTAAGAACTTATGAAAATTTTTCATAATACGAGGACGGATCAATAAGTCCGTGACTTTTCGAACTTGCCTCGTAGTTATATGAAATGCAACACTGCTCCCATCAAGTACCACCTGTTAATAGACTACTGTCAAATTTTGAGCAAGTTCCGTCACTTACTTTGCGCTAAACAGCTGTTCAAAACATGCATCCTCGTGGATTTTTTTATAAATGGAAAAAAGTGAATTTCGAGTTCTCACTAAACATTAAACAACCTTAAACTAAACAACCTTCAATCAAAAAAAAGGAAAAGCTTGATAAATACTATGGGGACTCTGCATCATCGATTTCAATGGTAAAAAATTGGTTTACTGACTTTCGTTGTGATCGCACAAGTACAAATAACGCTAAACGTTCTGGACGGTCAATTGAGGTCAATACACCCGAAAATGTCGAACAATCCACGATATGGTGTTGGCCGATCGAAGAGTAAAAGTGCGTGAGATTGTTGATGCCACAGGCATTTCATATGGCAGTGTGGTTTCGATTTTAAATGATAAGTTGGACTTAATAAAGCTGTCTGCAAGATGGGTGCCGCGTTTGCTCTCAATTGACCATAAACGAAATCGTGGCCAATAAGGTGATGGCAACAGTTTTTTGTGGTGCACGCTAGAAAATCTACATTGATTACCTTCAAAAGGGAAAAAATATAAACGGCGAGTATTATCACAACTTATTGGTCCGATTTAACGAGTATTAAAAAAAAATAGCCCAGAAATGCCTATTTTATGGACCTCGAAAAATCATATTTTTTTGGAAGGGATACAAAAATTGAAGAAACGTTGGCCTAATAGTATTGAGCTAAATGGAAATTATGTTGCAAAAAAAACTGCGTTTCATTCAAAAAGTCACGGACTTATTGAGCAGCCCTCGTAGTTTTAAAAAGCTTCTTAATTACGAAATATTTAATAAACATTTATGAAACTGCATCATGCTATTTATGAAGTGTTTAATAACATTTATAAAGCTCTTCATAAAATGTTATATAAATACTTCATCATATGACACATTTCATGAATATGAAGACGACTGCCATCAATTTGCACTTTGATGAAACACCTTCATCATATTTATGAAGTGTTACATTGGACGAAAATCAATAAAGTATTTCATCACAATTATGAAGTTTTTCATTAATATGATGAAGTTTTTTTCCCTGAGTGTACCATTGTAGCTGTTTTATCAATAGTTAAAAATGACTACATGGTTAGTCATTTTTATGACAAATATAGTCATCTCATTTTTCACTACATTTGTTTTAAGTGTAATTTGTAGTCATTTTTACACCGAGATCATTATCTGCATCTTGTTAATGAATTTTTGCATTAGTTCTATAAAATGTCACTGGAACTGGTCAATTGAAACTTTTCATTAAATTAATGCAGTTTTTCAAAAAAAATTAATGAAAAATTTCATTTTATTTATTAAAAATGGCATACTACTAATGAAAAAATTTCATTAAAAATAGTTTCATTAAAACTATGAAGTTTTTCATAAAGTTTAAAAAATTTTTCAATCACATTGTGAGGAAAACTTCATCAGTTTAATGAAAAATTTTCATTAAAACTCGTCCAAGAAATTCTCTCTGTGTACCTTCTTAATTGAGGGCCACATTAGAGAACATTCCCTTAAAAAATTCATTTTATAACTTTATGAAAGCAATCATAATTTGGGTTTAACTCCTTATAAAAATTCAAACAGAAAAATGTAACAAACATTTTATAGTTTCTTATCGAAACAATTCAATTTTAATTCTTTAAAAATCGTTTTAATATTCAAAATGTTGTTCAGTCATCAACACGTGTCAATTAAAAGTAAAATATAAATTGGTATTTGTGTTATATAAAGGTATTTACTAAAAACTTCAAATTTATTTGAATACAACGAAATAAATACTTAACAATGATTGATATATTTTGATTTTATAGTATTTGTTTCTCATTTGTCACTGTATTACTGTGTAAGTGTCGGTACTTGTGTATACTCAAATTATATAAATTTTTTTTAGTAAAAACATTTCTTTAGTTAAACGTATTCTGTTGTCATACAAATACTAAGGGAATGTACACTAATGTGGCCCTACACCTGGTATTTGGGCTATATAAAAAACTAAGTGAAGTTATTTTTCTTGTGGTAAATATTTAAAAAAAAAGTTACTTAACAGTTTTCAAAACAACTCAAAAGTACCACATTAGGGAACACGTACCCTAAAGTGGACCTAAATTGAAAAACTCTCTAAAAGCATATAAAATTGTTAGAAAAATAAGTAAAATCGACAAAGTTTTGTATTTAAATTGACATTTATTTTAATTTGTAAAAAAACTTTGAAAAATAATCAAAAAAAATAAATAAAAAAATATATCAAAGGTCCACATTAGGGAACATTATGAAAATTTAAGTTTTCACATTTTTGTTTTATATTTGTTTACCCACACTCATAAAAGAAAACCCATATAAATAGTTGAAAATTAAGCTACGACAACAGAAAATATTAGTACCTAAATTTGCGCCAGCAGAATTTTCCATGAAGTTGAGAATCATGTTCTGCTTAATTTAGGTGACCTAAATTTCAGGTAAACAAGTTAGTTAGAGTACAATAATTTGTCAGAAAAATTGTTAAATGTAAATAAATCAGCACATGTTTTCTGTTGAATGTTAGTTGGCCAACAATAGGTAAAAATATGGGTTATATACAAAACTTTAGGAGAATTTATTTTATTAAATAAAAGCTGCTGAAATAACTATCACTTTTTCCAATTACACACAAAGAAAAAATTGTTTGAAACTCCATTGTAATCAACAAAATTTAATCATTATTCAATAATTTTAATTGTAAGTACTTAAAATTAATCATCAGAATAATTAAACAATATTGTAAACAGAAAATATATAAAATTAACCAAAACACAGTCACATCATTCAATCATCATTTCCTAATCAATAAAAAATATTATCTTCTACATTACCTTTAATACCAACAACCGACCCCTTTTCGTAGATTTTATCCCTCGAATAAAATATTTGCGGTAAAATCGAATATTAGTTTCGCTGCAAAAAAAAAAAAAACAATCACTCTATCTAAAATATTAGTTTTCGTTACCAATTTTAAAATAATATAACATTTTTTAATAGTTTTGGTAACTCTTATATTAAGATTAGCAACCCAATTTTTGTTTTACATACAAATCTATTTGTAGACATTCGTATTTAAACTTAAAAGAAAAAAATGTTTAAGGTAGAAATTTGAAAATACAAATTTAAATTGGGTTTAGGCTAGGTGTAAAGCAATTTCCTGACAAGCAGAAGGTCACCGGTTCGAGTCCAGTTCGCGGCATAAGAACTTTTTTTAATACGATAATTTTAAAAATATCTATTAATTTTTTGATATTGAGGTCAACAACCGAATTCCGATTGTACATACAAATCTATTTTTACACATACATATTAAAATTCGAAACAGAAAAACATTCAAGCTTGAAATTGGAAAATTAAATTTCAAATTGGACTTAGGCTAGAGATAAAGTAATTGCCTCACAAGCAGTAGGTCGCCGGTTCGAGCCTAGTTCGTGGATAAGAATTTGGTATTTATAAAACAATTTTAAAATAATATAATTTTTTTTTATAGTTTTTTTAACTGTTATAAAATATTGAGATTAGCAACCGAATTTCTATTGTACATACAAATCTATTTTTAGACAAATGTTTAAATTTGAAACTAGAAAATATTCAATTTTGAAATTTAAAAAACCATATTTAAATCTGTTTTAGGCTAGAGCTAAAATACTTGCCTGACAAATGGAAGATCGCCGGTGCGAGCCCAGTTCGAGATATATAATTTTTTTATTAATGAAATAAATTTTGTTGAACGCATGTGAATCTATTTATACCCAGTATAAAACGCTGCTTACATGCAAGCAGGTTTGTAAGGGAGTAAGCCAAAAAGAATCCCTTACAAACCTGCTTACATATGCCATGATTTTTATATGGCGAATTCCCACTTGGAAGCATTACTTTTGGGCAAAGTAAGCCCGGACTTCAGCGCTTATAAAAAGCTGTGATTCCATGGGTTTCAGTAAAATCATATTTCATGTCTACATTATTACGATTAAAAGTAATTTTATGATAAATAAAAGTAATTATATGAATATAATTTATTTCACATAAAATTCTACAGATATTAATTTTTTATTGTTAAAATTTTAGATATAAATTGTAATCATTTTATTTTTTACCGCTCTGCGTGCTAACTCTTCAGAAACAGGTAAATGACTAATTATTTTTTATTACTTACTCGAAAACACCAAACACAATAGGAAATCACTCATGAAAATCTGTACAGATCGTTTATAATCCACGTTATGAAACTTTCTGCATTACAACCTGCATCCTTGTAAGGGATTAGGGTAAGCTGCTTACAACCTGCATCCTTGTTAGGGAAAACAGTAAGCTCAACATTTTTTTTGTTTATTTTTATACGAAAATTATTCGTTTCTTTTGCTGCTTCTCAGTATTAAGTGATAGTAAGCGCTTATATCAGCGCATTTGTTTTCTCCTGCTTCTAAAAACATGAAAAAATTTTACTGGGTAGAATATTATAGTCCATGAACATAAAATATTCAATTGTTACAATGAAAATTTGAAATTTGTTAATAAATGACAGTTGTTACAATAGTATTAAAATTTAATAATAGTGACAGTACGGGGAACCAGAACAATTCGGTTGGCAACAAATTCGGTTGCTACTACAAAACTGTTTTCTGTGTGTATTTATTAAATAAAAACAAACTATAAGTATTCTTTATTTAATTTTATTGGAAAACACTCTATAAATGCGCTTAATATTGTTTTTATTTTTAACTTTTTTATATTATCCTTGTTTGTGTTTATTTTGTTTCCTTTATCAATGCCATGTCGAATTGTTTGAAAATATTGAATTGCTGAAAGAATTAAAAAATATTTCTAAACTAACAGAGAAACTCTTAAAATCATTTAAAAAATTTAACTAACTATTAGAAGAAAATATTAGTTCAACTACAACCGAAATTTTTTCATGTTTAAATAAAAGATTTAAACGATATCAACAGAAAAAATTAGTTTAATTGAGTTGGAACGTGTTATTAGTTCAAAATAACCTTTGTTTTATGAGTGCATATACAATAAATATTTCGTGAAATTTTGTATTATATATAATTACTTCCGAAAAATGAAAACATCTTATTGTATCATATCATTTATAATCTGATACAATTAGATCTAATTTGATGAAATAAGATATAGTTTGATAGAATTGTATCCGAATTTTGTCCTCATCCAAAATATTAAAATATATATAATGTGATACATTTACATCCAATTAGATACAATTATATACAAATATATGCAATTACTTGTGACATGTGTAATCCCTTAATTTATTGATAAATTAACGAAGATGAAACTAAAATAAAAAAAAAAAAATTGCACTCAAAGACCTTTCAAGTTTTTGAGATTTTATTGAATAATCCTATAATCCTATATAGATCGATATGTAATTATATATCGATATGTAATTACATATATTTACATATTGTACTTTTTGAAGTTGAAGATAAAAAAGACATAACTATATATTTGAGATATAATTTTTATATGATTTTATATGAATATAGATTTTACAACATATCATTATAAATAACTGTATAAAGTTATATATATCTATAGCTATATAAAAACTTTTATACTTTACTTCATTCAGTTTACAAATACAAATTTAATCTTTATTAAAGTGCGCTCCTGTAGGCTAGTTGGTAGCGTGCTGGCTTATCAGTTTGGGGGGTCGTGGGTTCGATTCCCACCAGAGTCACTGGTCTGTTTTCGCTACAACGCGCCGAAGGCCATAGTAGCTAGTGCTCGGTTAGGGTAATAGTATATAATTTGTAATTATATGATTATTAATTAATAAAAAAAAAAAAAACTTTTTTACCTGTCTATGGGCCAACCTGGAATATTCTTTAAATCTTGTTTATTATTTACTTTTTATCACAGTACAGAAATTGTAATTACATGTCATTACTTTTCACCCTACCAGTACCAGCTTACTCCCTGCAGTACTTTAACACAAATAGTAAGGACTTAACTAGTTAACTAGTTAACTAGTTAATTTTTCCTTTACTATAATACGAAAATTAATGCCTTACCCATGAGTACTTATTTTGTATCATTATTTTAAATATGAAATAATGATCTCAAATTTTTGTTTAAATTTATTTTTGGAGTCATTATTTTTTCAACTCCAGTAAGTACATATATAACTACTTATTTTTGATTTTTTTTAAGCTGGAAATTAATGACATTTTGTGCAAGCAAGTCATTTATGTTTTTATCTATGAAGTATAACATGTAGACGTAGCTCAATTGGTCGAGCGGTTAACTGGAAACCTTGAGTCCCAGGTTCGAATCCCGTGTGAATACATTTTATTAACACAAAATGCTCAATAAACAATATATATATTTTTTTATTACATTAAGTTGTTTTGATAATTTTTTTTTAGAATCATTATTTTTGTACATACCAGTAAGAATATATATAATCATACATTTTCGTAAAGTGTTTAGTGATGATATGTCATTATTTTGCGCGGCGTCCCCATATAAATGTAATAAGGTTTTTAATGACAATTGTAAGTATTTACCATTACCATATACGAACTTATATAGCCACTTATATGGTAATGCTTTTCTACACTGGGATGTTAAAAAAAAAATAAACTTTATATTGAGTTTTTTTGAAACGACACAATAAAATTAAGAAAAACTTGTGCATTCAAGTCGCAACTTTTTTCACCCATTAATGCCCATTGGCAACTTAAGTTGCCAGCAGAGTTGTTACAATTTAGTATGCTCTGAAAAAAAAGTGAGAGTGTTCAAAAATGTTGTCTCAAAATTAAAGAAAAGTCTGGTCATTAATGGGTTAAAACAGTTACGACGGAAATTAAAATAGATAAAACTTGACAGTTTTAACATATTCATGCAACAGCAGGAAAAACACGAAAGATCCACTTTAGGGTACAGACCGCAATTGGTAACATTCCCTTATATAATAGTTCACGTCCTTCTGTTTAAGTAGTTTGTACCGAAAAAAAACAACAAACTTAAGGACTTTGCACGATGTTTGTTATTTACTGTTAAAGCTACCTATCGACAGCGTTTTTTTATTTTTTTATTTTCATGAGGACATGCAGAAATGCAATTATTTTGTAGCCTTTGTTTAAGTTATTTTCTCTTTAAAGTTGTAACTAACAAAATTACTTAAGTTTGTTTTAATTACACAATGTTTGTCATTGATACTAAAGTAATAAAAGAATGTAACGATTTTTTTTTAAGAAGATGATCACTTTAAATAAGTTCTTTTGTTTGTAATATTTCGTAAATATTTGTTGGAATGTTTTAAATTTAAAAAATATCCAAAAAAAAATATTATTTCTTTTTAATATGTCTATCGTTCACAACGATTTGATTTTTAACATTTTCATATATTTATGAATTCAATAATTCATTGAATTATTTACGCAGACATTTTCATATTCATGCCGTCATACCAACGTATGAGTAATATTTAATTTATAATAGAAATCCACTAGAGCGTATGATTAATATTAACCCGAAGCAAGCCAGCAAGATTTCTTACACATTAACTAATTTTACCAAACATAGAATCCATTGTCCGATTTAGCTGAAATTTAAAAAAAAAACATATACTATTTACACTCTCAGTATTAAGAATTTTCACAAAATAAATTAAACAAATATCTGGTTTAGTTGGAATACGGCGTTAACGATACGCTGGTAACAAATGTTAACTATTTTTAACAAACTAAAAAAACATTTAACGTATTTTGACAATTAAATTGTCTGTAAAATTGTTTGATTATGTCGGATTAAACAATAAAAAAATATATTTACCAAGAAATTTGCGAAAATGTTTAAAAAACAATGTTAAACTAATGAAAATTTGATAGTTTTTTTGAGGTCTCTCTACGTCCATATAGGCAAAATTTTCTCCTTGGGGTCGAACTTTGTCTCTATAATATTAAAGTTAAGCATGGCTAAAACACACACTCCAACCAGATTTCAGATCTCTATCACTTTCAGGATTGATTTTTTATTACTTTTATGAACGATGAGCAAAAAGTACAAAAGATCGAACAAAATATGACAATATTGATTGAAAATAAGTATAATTTCTGGAAATAGAGTGAAACTATACACTTTCACTTACAATTGCTTTTATGTACCACACAGAACTTTTTTTCTTGTCACGTTACCTTTAAGTAGGTTTTTCAGATTATGTGTGCAAAAATATCAAATCGATTGGCTCATTATGTATAGGGTAATTTTCTTTATATAGGAATGGAGCGGAGATCGATATGAATTGTATGTTAATTTGTATTATTACGTAAATAAGTAAAAATAAATAAATCACCCTATGGCTGTTTTATAAAAATTGATCAACCGTTATCTCTCCCGGACTAGCCCATTTATATTATAAGGGTGTATAAATACTCCTGTAGAGCAGCATTTCTATCCGTTTTCCCTATATTGTTTAGTTTCGGAGATACTGGGCATTTTAAAAAATCGCCATTTTATAAAATGGCTAGTATCTCAAAAACTAAGCGAAATATTGCAAAACGGACCAAATTTTTGCAAAACTTAATTCATGTAACACGTTCTGATAATTCAAATTTGTTAAGTGTTCCGATTCCACTTGTTCCCCGTTCGTTCCAGTTTAGACCTGCCTGTGACTGTTTCATAAAAAATTAATCTTTCGGGATATTTCCCGGGCATAGCCTATTTGTATTAGGTTAGGTCGAAAACAGGATTCGGAGAAGGGAAAATACTTATCTAATCCGACTCAAGTCCCTGAGGACTTACACTTAAGCCAGAATGTCGGCTTGTTGTGCGCTCTAAATAATCGGCCTATGTCACCTTTCTACCCCAGGCACTCCGTCGCACTGACGAAACTCCTCAACTTCTTCCATCCTATGCACCTAAGATCCCCCAACGTGAATATTGGGTCACTGGATAGTATTTCGACCCGGATCCCGGCAAATGCCGGGCATTCACAGAGATAGCCTATTTGTATTATGAGTGTTACTTAAAGCTCCTGTGAACCCCAGATTTTATCAATATCCACCATTAGTTTTTCGAAAATCTTATCTCTCAATTTGCACTTTTTGTAAATTTCAAAGAAATTTTTCTGATTTTTTGATAGGGGTACGGGAACTGTAAGATGGATTTTTATCAGAAAAAGTAGGATATGAAACATAAAAGTTTGTATTTTTTCTTGTGCCTTATTTTCGCAAAAACATGCTCGTATAATAAAAACTAAAAAAATAAATGATTCGTGGATCAAATTATTACAAATTACTTAATTTGGATGACCTTAAATGTAAAAATTCAGAATTTTCCAAATTAAAACATCTTTAACTTCAGTAAAAGTATGGATGTGAAATTCGGAATTTTTATGTTTAAGGTCATCAAAGTGACCGTTAAACAAACAATTTTTATATCGAATAAAATCTGAAAGAAATTTGTCAAACACTTATATAAAATTTATTTACAATGGACCGTATTGGTCTCCGAGTGGAGATGTGCCCTTGGGAACATAACCCTTCTTAACCTTAACCTGTATAAAATAAAAAAAAAAAAAAAAAAAAAATCGGAAAATTTGTTGTTTTAAAACTAGAGAAAAGTAATATATCGTTTTTTTCTATTTTACAATTTTGTGGATTTTCAATTTTCTAGCGCTCGTGTAAATTTTTCTTAAGATTTTCTGGCTTTAAAAAATATTGACTTTGTTATTTTTTAAGTGTTTTTCCAATTTTTACACTTTTGGTTTCCCCCTGTCTTTTTAATTACAATTTTATTCTACAATTAAAGTTTTCACCCAATTGTACACTCAAAAAAATAAGTTATTAGAAAAGTTAGTAAAACGTCTTGTAAATCAGGTATACCTACTTTTAGCAAAATTTTTTGCTAAAACCGTGTTTTCAGCTAAAATTTTTGTTATACTTATTCAGCACTTAACTGTTTTATACTAATGCTTTACTAATGTACTAATGTTTTACTAATTAATTTTGCTAACAAAAATTGTGATGATAATAGTGTGGTCGACAACTAGATTGAAAGATATACGCAGAATGAAGTAGATGTCGCGACATGTCAAGATGTAGTAGAGAAGAGGAAAATGATACTAAAAAGTACAACTCTAATAATACATATAAAAAAAATCAACCATGGAAGACTTTTGTATCTGTTTTTCATACATAAAACAAAATTGAGGATTAAAACAACTTAAATTTTGCGTTGTCACCGGCTTGTAAAAATAATTGCCTATTAATTAAATAAAAGACAAAATAAAATACTTAAATTTAATATGGATTTCTAAACTAAATGTTTATAGATTAATAATCTAGTGTGGTCAAATTGCAAACAAACATATACAGACATGTAGACAGAGTAAAGCGAAAGACAAAGACACACATCTTAGGAAAATTTTATGGTTCCTTTTTCGTATTGCAAAAAAAGGGTTGTTTTTTTCGTTTCATTTCGTTTGTTTTTGTTTAGTTTTTCGTTTCGCTTCTATAATTATCTTCGGCAGTTGCGTCCTTTAAAAGATAGCATCATTTAGACAAACATTGATGTAAGTAGTTGAAAGAAAATTTTTGTTATGTTATATATATTTATTTCTATATATTTTTCGATATTAAATTAATTCATGTCGTCAAAGTGGGAAAATGAAAATTTTTATATTTCGTAATTATTGTAAGTTATTTTTAAAAGAATCACAAAAATATGTTTTATGATTTTCAGCAAATAAATTAACTAAATTACAATTTTTCTACAATTTTTTTGCGTTTTTTCAGTCTACTAAAATTCAGCAAAAAATTTATTAATTTTTAGCAAGACTTTTGTATTTCTAATCTACTAAGTGCTAGCAAAACTTTTGCTGAATCTACAAATTTTCTTGCTATTTTGCTGACATTAGCAATTTTTTTGCAAACACCCTCCTGACTAAAATTTTGCTGACTTTACGAACTTTTTTTTTGAGTGTATTCCAATAAATATATGTATCATTATTTTATTTGAATTTTCGCTCATGTTGAAATAAATGATTAAAAATACTCCAACTTCAAGAGTCCATAAAAACGAAAACGAAACCCTACATCAAAATCTGTCATTGTGACTGGTTTTGGGCAGAGTAGGTATACAAAAATAAATAGTGTTAAACCTCATGAAAGAGATTCATTATTTCATGAAACTTGTTCATTACGCGTATGAAATTTTTAATCAGTAAAATGAATTTTTCATAAAATTGTATGAAAAACTGCATTAATTTAATGAAAAGCTTCAATTGACGAGTTCCACTTGACACTTTATATATCTAATGCTAAAATTCATTGATATCATGCAGACCAAACGCTTGTTATTCGTAATTTAATTTTTTATAATGTTTATATTTTTCATTTAAAATTTTCCATTATTTTTCCTTTCATTATTTTTAAAGTCTAGAATGGCAGTAAAAATAAACGAAAAACAGAAGGCGTAGGAATGTTTTTGTAACCAAAACAAAAAGGATTCCTTGACATGTTTAATAAGGCGAACATAATTTGTTTACATGATATACAACATACAACGAACTTTAAATTATAATTACACTATTCGACAAATTTAAATTTTTGGAAGGACCCCCTCCTGAAATATATAATTTTCGGATAATATTTAAAATCGTACGGTTAGTTTCGAGATGTTTAAATTTTTAATTTTCATTAAATACCCTGTTTTTCAGAAGTTTTTTCTCAATGCCGTGGAATTAGAATTCAAATATTAAAAGCCTTTTGTAATTTTAAGAACTGCGGAAGTTCTGCATTCATTTAAATATAATAATTTGTTTCAGTTTTAGTGGACATTTTTAGGAATCTCTAAGGAATTGAATATTTCTCAGTTTTTACCGCAGCTTGCAGATTTTATTTTTTTTAAGTGGCACCTAAACTACACAGAAACAATTTTCGTGGACGAATTTTAATGAATTTTCTCACTAAACTCAACTCTTCACAAAGTAAATATTTCTTAAAATAAATGAAAAACCTTCACAATTTTAATGAAACCATTTTAAATGCAATTTTATCATTAGGCGTATGAAATATTAATAAATAAAATAAAATTTTTCATAAAATTTTATGAACAGCTGCATTAATTTAATGAAAAGTTTCAATGGACGAGTTCTAGTGACACTTCATAGATCTAATGCAAAAATTCATTGATATCATGCAGATAATTCTCTTAGTGTAGACCATTTAACAAACAATATTTGATATTAACGTTGCAAAGCCATTGAATATTTCCTAAAATATTTGAAAAACATATTGAAATTTTGACATGAAAAATTAGAGTTTATATTATTAAAAATTAAGTAGGAATTTTTCATTACCATTGAAATTTAGTTACCAATAGTTGATACTAATGGAAATGAAAAATATCATTAACATTTAATGATAATGAAATATTTTCCAACGATCATTATTAATGACAATGAAATCGCACTAATGCATAAAAAACCTAATTACAATTGTGTAAGAAACCATTTGTTTACAAAAGAATCCTGGGTTGGAAACAGGGTTTTTTAAAGATTCTGTGTCCGCTTTGTAAAAACTGGAATCCTCGGTATTAGTAGCATCCGTTTGTATTTTTAGTATTCGATTCGCCCTATCTCGTTTAATTTCGGAGATACCGGCCATTAAAAAAAAACGTAACTTTATGAAATGGCTAGTATCTCGAAAACTAAATGAGATATCGAAAAACAGTCAAACCTTTAGTTATGTAAGTAAGCAAAAAATAGTGCTTACCCAGAAGCAGTTCGGAAGGCATTATTAAATTACCAAGCGCTTCCGAAACAATTCCAGAAGGCATGATTTTTGTTCACGATGTCCCACTTGGTATGTCTCTTTTAAGTAGGTGAAAAGCGCTTCTTACATGTGCTCTAAGCAGCAATAAATTCATGACTTCGTAGGCAATAAAAAGCTCTTTTTTGTGTGTTGACAACATTAATGCTTCATGGTATGTATTCTTTAGTGCTTCATTGCAAGCATTATTCACTGCTTCATAGAATGCATTTGGGGAAGCAAAACAGAATGCCTTCCCTAATTACTTTATTGTATGCAAGGCGGTGAATCGCTATTTTGGAAGCATACAAATGTAGTTACTGCTTACCAATATTTTGTTTTGGGAACACATTCCGATAATGCATATGTCTTAAGTGTTTCGATTGCGCTAAAAAAATCGTAAATATTTACAACATTTCGTTATTAGCTGCTTTATTACTTACCATTTATCATAATTTATTTGGACATATTAATAGGACACTTTGAAAAAACTGTCAAATTTTTAGTATTAATTTTGTTCTTACAATATTAATTTGTAATAAGTGTGTTCTCTATAAATAATCAAAACATGGGTCGTGGAAAACATTGCAGTCCCGAAAAAAGGAAACTAATACACCAGCTCTATGAGCAAAACAAATCCCCGACAGAAATTGCACAAATGGTAAAGTGCTCTCGAAATATGGTGTACAATGCAATTCGATTAAGTGCTATTGATAAGAAATATCACACAGAAAATAGAGAGCGAAAGCCTAAGAGCCGTAAAACATCAATTCATATCGACAGAATCATAGTACGAAAATGCAAGCTCGATCCTTTCAAGTCCTCTCGTCAGATAAATAATGAAATTAAAGAAGAATGTAATGTGGAATTGTCAAATAGATCCGTAAGAAGACGACTGAATGAAGCAAACTTATTTGGGCGCATTAGCCGAAAGAAGCCACTCCTTTCAAAAAAGAATATTAAAAACGCCTACACTTTGCAAAAACCCATAAAGGAAATAATTTATCATTTTGGAAAAAAATTCTATGGAGCGATGAAACCAAGGTAAATCGCATTGGACCCGATGGTAAAACAGTTGTACATCGCCCAAAGAACCAAGCTTTAAACATAAAGTACACACAAAAGATAGTCAAGCACGGTGGTGGAAGCTTGATGGTTTGGGGTGCATTTTCATGGTACGGCGTTGGTCCTATCGTAAAAATAGATGGAAAAATGGACAGATTTCAGTATTTAGGCATCCTTAAGAATTATATGGATCCATTTGCATTTGAAAACATGCCAATAACCTGGACTTTTATGCATGATAACGACCCCAAACACTCATCAAAAGTTGTAAAGGAGTGGTTTTCAAAAGAAAATATTGATGTTTTAGACTGGCCAGCGCAAAGCCCTGACCTAAATCCTATTGAAAATCTTTGGAACGATGTAAAAAACAAAATTGCTCAACAGAATTATAAAAATGCCGAAGAACTTTGGATGGGAATTCAAGAAGCATGGTATTCTATACCAACGGACCGGTGCCAAAGGTTAGTGGAGAGTATGCCTCGTAGATGCCAAGCTGTAATTGACAATAATGGTTTCAGTACAAAATATTAATGTGGATTTAAAAAAAATCAAAAAAATTAGCTATTATTTGTTTTAATTATACTAGTGTCCTATTTATTTGTCCAGCCTTTAATGTTAGTTCTGGAGTTTTTTTCGTTTTTCTTTAAATAAATGTAAGATTTTTATGTAATAAATATTGAATTATGAACTTCGGGTATAACACTTCCGATGTATGAAATACAAGTTTTAACTCTAGTTTTATTTTGGAAAATTTAAATCATTCTACTTTAGTACATAAATGTGTACTATTTCTATGTCCATGGCTGTATTTCTATTACCAGGGTGCATAACTTTTGTTCGATTTGCTCTATCTCACTGAGTTCCGGAGATATCGGTCATTCATTTTATGAAGCTTGTATCTCGAAAACTAATCGAATGTGTTCCGATTCCACTCGTTCCCCGTTTCATTCCATAACGTTCCATTATGGAACAATGTTCCATTCTGTTGTCGGAGTGTTTTAATTTGAGTTTTCACTCACGTATATGGTTAAAAAAATAATTAAGGCACCCTGTGGTTGTTTCATAAAAAATTAATCTCTCGCAATCTTTCCCAGGACTAGCCTATTTATATTATTAGGGTTAATTAATACTCCTGAGGAGCAAAAATTAAGTCCGTTTTGTTTTTAGTGTTAAAATGTCACTTGTTCCATTTCGTTCTATTTTACTTGGTTACAAACCAGACTGAAAATTAAAATCTTATTCAAAATTATCATGAGTCGGAGCGAGGGCTTTCCATCCCTGATTTGAGCGTTTTTTTTTTCTCAATTTTAAAAGTTTATTTTTCCATGGTACTTGTTTTTTTAATTGATTCATTATTAATGGCAATACAATTTAAAACCATTTTCATTAATCAATGAAATTAAATCATTATCATTAATTAAAAAATTGCTAATGAAAATAATTTCATTACCATTGACATCAATGTAATAGTAATGAAATCATCATTTCATTAGACCACTTAATTTATTAGGCCCATGTAATGGGCTTCAAAATATTTACGATTTGAGTTTCCCTAAAAATTTCACCTTTTTTATCTATTCGAACTAAATTTTTTGTTAAAATCAAATCGCAATATCTCGAAAAACGTGATTCCGATGCGGAATATGGGGGTGCGTTTTCTATGGCAATTAAAATAACATCATTTAGAATACTGCAGTATTTAAAGGCAGTTTGGTGTCATTTTTACGAGTCCTCCCCAGAAGGAACTGGATTTTCATGCAAGACAATGCAAGAATTCATAACAACAACGTAACTAAAATGTGGTTTCTTGACTGGCAATGAGGTATTTTGGTTCATAAGGTTTACGCCAATGAGAGACAATTTACCACTGTTGAAGAGATAAAATCCACCATTTTAACAGAGTGATCAAATTTGGACTGAAACTTATTAGAAAACTTAAAAGATTATTTGAACTAATAAAAATTAAGTCTGGTAAAATTTAATATTAAAAAGGTAAAAATGTGCTTTTTCTTTAAAAAAAATAATCTCCACAAGGGTTATAAATATGAAACTCAGAGAATAATGGGAGTTTTGAAAAAAATCTTTTTTCGCGACATAATTCTTATAGTTTCGAGACTGTGCATTTATGATACGTAACCAAGAAAACAAACAATAGTTACCGGCTGTCAAAATTCAAATAGCTTGATCAGTTTAGTTGTTATAGATCTGCAAAGTATAACTACATACATGGGTTATAAATATGAAACGGACCTTATGTGCAAAATACTACTTTGATTGTCTTTAAAATGATAAATTAATGATATTATCGTAATTTATTCTGAGTGGTATATCTTCTGAATGTTTATTGTGATGATGTACATATGAAATTGCATTAGAGTGGGCTGGAATTAAGAAATACTTTAAAGTTTAACTTTTACACCTGTTTGTCATAAAAACTGTAACAGTAAAAAATTAAATTTTGTGTAATTGATTTTAAATAAATTGTAAACATTTTGTAACTCAAATTAAAGATTTTTTTTTAATTTTATTTTAATTTTCGGCCCACTCTAATATGCAGGTGTCTATAAATATGAAAGTAATTTACATAAACGGTGTTTATAAATATTTTCTAAGCGGTAAATATAAACTGTTTACTTCCGGTTGGCAGATACAAATGTAAACAGTCTATAATCATATTTTGTTCATAAGAATTTTCTTTTTAAAATGTTAATCTTAAACTGTATATAGGAATTTTGTTCTTCGAAATAATAAATATATGTAGGATAGAAGGGAGAGGTTTGGCCACTGTATCACATATGTCACCCCCTATTTTCGCTGTATTTAAAATAGCTTTTAATATGTTTCTTTCCATAACTTGTGCAGTTGTGGAGCATCTTTCATGTCATGAAATTTTACACTTGTACTTCACATGTTGTCAAGGATAGACATGTTTTTGTGTTTTTTGGGTTGCAAAAAAAAAAAATAATGTGGAGTTTTTTTTATTTTTTAGATAACTTTATTAATTTGTGTATTAAAACAAAATACTCTTTAAGATGTCACAGCGTTGATATTAATTTATAATTTAAACATGAATTTTTAAAAATTCATTTCTAAAAAGTGTAGAAAAATATAAAATTATTTGATTGGCTGATCATAGGGTAGATATGCCAGACCACTTAAGGGAGGGGGGGGGGGGGGGGGTAGTTGCGCCAGCAAAAATTGGTAGAACTTTAAAAGACGTATACGTTATATTAATTCATATTGCACGGTTCAGGCGTAATTTCCTTTAACAAATTATTTCTGGAAACAGAGGCAATTGTGAATAATTATAAAGGGTCCGCCATCTAACGTTTTTTTTTTTTCAACTAGTGCTTATTTCGTGAATGGTAACACTTAGCTCATGTCTGATTTGACAGATAATTAGTTTTATCCTTCCGCTGAACGAATATGGTTGTATATACGCTTGAACAACGCTGGAAATATTGCGACATTACTTTGAAAATCATGGTAATGTTGCAGAATGTGTGCGAAAATTGAAAGATCGCATTATCAGCCGCAGAGCTGATGTCGTTTGGCCACCTCGGAGCTGCGATTTGACACCGTTGGACTATTATTTGTGGGGTGCCGTCAAAGATAAGTGTTACGCCAACAAGCCAGAGACAATTGACGCTTTAAAGAACAATATTCGTGAAGCCATTGGTTAAAAAACAGCTGCACAAAATCGATAATGTGCTTTAAAATTGGACCGATCATGTAGGCTACTGCATGGCCAGCCGAGGCAGCCATTTGAATGAAATTATTTTAAATTATTAACCAGAAGGATTGTAATTTCAAATAAAAAAAGAAATTTGAGAAAATATTCAGTAGTTTTTTTTTATAGCATTTTCAAAAAAAAGTTATTTGGCGGACCCTTCATATGATTGAACCAAAAATAGTTTTAAACCAAAAAATCTATTTAAAAGGAGTGGTAAAATATGAGTTTAGAAAAGACACTTGTAAAGCAAGAATTAACTTGCTTCCTGATGGGAAATGTGTCGCTGCAAATATGGATATGAAGAAGGCAATAGATTTATTTTTGTACCCGAAAAAAAAATATAGCAAACGAATTTATAGTTTTGATGTAGAAAAAAAAATTTTTGAGTGTAAATCGGCTGAAAAAAAAATCACGCCTTTGCGATTTTTTTCGTTTGCTATATTTTTCTTAGGATACAAGAATAATCTTCCAGTGAATATGATTTAAAAATGATTTTTTGTGAAATATTTTTAATGTTCATATTTAAAGGTTTCATTTACAAATTTTTCTTGTGTTTTTGCCGCCATACAGCTGAGCACTCTTTACAGGTATATACACAAAAATTGTGTATTAATTAGGAATAACAAAATATTTTAATGTAATATATAATTTTGTTTTTAATTATTTAATTTTTGAAATGATGCTTTACTTCATTATGAAATAAAGCACCAAAATAGCGGCGTTACTTCATTTTATTTTGGGGTTTTGTTTCATTTTGTTGGGGTTTTTTCATTTTTTTTGGGGCATTGTTTCATAATGAAATAAAGCCCCAAAAATGCGGCGTTATTTCATTTTTGGTTTGGGAACTTATTTCATAGAGCCGGCGAATTTACCCCATGTGTGGGGCAGTTAAGCCGATTTCATTTACTTTGGAAATCTTAAAAAAAGAAACGTAAGCAATAAAGATAATTTATGTTTTGAACGTACAAATTGAAGTTAGTAGAATTCAAGATATAAAATAATTTTAAACAAAAAAAAAGAACTATGGTTGAGTAATGACAGCTCTTAAAAAACGGGGGCGAATGATTCCCTTCCACCTTACATAATAGTGCCTCATTTTGAGGCTTTTGAAAAAAACTGCAACATGCAAGATGCTCCTGATAACTAATAAAGATTATCATGCTTTATGATGACTCATAAAATATTTCGGCTCTAGCGATGACAATCCGTAAGCTTAAACGTTTTTAAAAAGCCTCCTTCTGTAAATGAAAAAATTAGTTACCGTATCTTTTGTCAAACATTTAAAATATAAAAATATTCTGCATTAAACCATTAACGTCCAAATGAAATCTGCTGTAGAAAATTCAGTAAAAATGTATTCACATGATAGGCAAAAGCGTCATATACGATAAAGTGAAATCAAAATTGAGAAAAGTTGAAAGCTATTCCTATAAATTTCCAAGAAGCAAAAAGTGAAAACAGCTCCCCTAATCTAATTGTTTCGAAATTCGGCATTGTAAAACTTAATTCATGAGGTTTAATTGGTGCCGGAGCAAATAGGAAATATTATTAATACATATCACTCGCTATTATCAAAAAATTTAAAAATTAAAATTTCTCCTTTGGAAGCTTTCTTGCCAAAATTTTATTTTTTTCTAAAGGATGAAGAAATTATGTGATTAGAAAAAACTTTTGTTTATTTATATCTACTTTTAGTTGGCTTTCAGAAAATAATGTGACTTAATTTATTGTAAAATAGTTCCAGAGAAAATTGCAAAAATCGAGATTTCTTCATATGGAGACAGTGGGCGTTAATGGGCTAAATTTATATGATTTATTTTGATATTTCTCAATGCAATTTTAATAAAAATTAAAAAAATATATATATACTTTTTCATTCGTTCTTCATTTTGAAAACATATTTGGAAAGTGTTGACTAGGATGTCCCTTAAAATAACGTCTTGTCGATTTTCGTTCATTATAATACCCAGTTTCATAAAATGTGGTTCTAAATGGATTTTTTTTCGAAAAACGGGTTAACGTTAACCCGTGCCGACTTTTTTCCCATATTGGTAAAAAGTGTATTACAGTGGCGCACTGTTATTACGAACTCGTAGGGACCGGACAATTTAATTCGTTATAAGCGAAGTTCGCTATAAGCGTGGTGTAAACATTAAAAAAAATAATAGTTAGGACAGGATTTTTTCTTAAATGCTCCCAATTTTTACATTTTTGTTTGTAATATTGAAACAATTCTTCCACTAAATAACGTTTCATACAGTTGTTAATTATTTTTAGTGAAGTTTCAAGTAAAATGCTTAAGATTTTAAAAATTGCAGCACATATTTAAAAAAAAATTGAGTTTTTAAAATCTGTTCGTTATAAGTGTAAAAATTTGTAGGAAAAATCGTAAAAGGGTTCAGAAAATTAGTTCGTTATGACATATGCTAGTAAAAATTTCGCATGAAATATGCTAGTAAAAGCGTTGACACCAGAAAAAGCGTCCGTTATAAAAAAATATCGTTATAACCGGTGTTCGTTATAAGCGAACCTCACTGTATTATTATTCAAAATTACCAAACTTTGAAGTTTCGAAAATATTTTTTTTTTATTTCAATAAATCATTTAATATACTCAAACATATTGAGATATGGAATTCTGACTTCATCGGATATCATTAACAAACTTTAGCCTGGCATCCAAAATGACCCAAGAATTTGATAAAATATTAAAGACAACAAATAAATTGGAAAAATGATAATTCGAGTTTGTGTTTGGAGCGACCACTTTCCAGAACATTTTATGAGAATTGCTTAGTTTGTCAAAAATTTAACAAAATTTTAATGGTTTTATAAAATTTTGCATAATTTGTGTAAAAATATCATTAAAAAATTTTATTTAGAAACCCAATCAGATTCCGAATTACTCTTTGACACTGGGATATTTTTTCACAAAAGATATAAAAATGGCAGGCAAATTGGCATGAAAAATTACATGACAATTCCAAAAATTATAGTACATTTTTAATAAAAAAAAAAATGAGGAATTTACAGTTATAGTGCTGAAGTGTTATCGTAGGTTATTAGTATGAGCTTAGAAACTTAAAATTTTCCCAGCGTATACAATCGTTATGATGATTAAAAATATAATACACTACACAATAGTCTGTTAATTCAGCCAAAATTGTTGGTGGGAGGATCCTTGCAGAAAAATTGCTAATATCAGCAGAAAAAATGTTGCTGTCTTAACCGACATTTTTTTTGGGGTGTATATAGAGTTTTCCAACAGTTGTAGACTAATTTCAGAAGGGCAGATTTTTGATCGCTAAAAAAATCTTAAAAAAACTTTGGAAATTTGTATATTTTTTTGTGATTTCTTTTTAGTGTGCATAATAAGTCTATTCTTTTGAGGAACTCTAATGTCCATACACTCAAAAAATTCCGTAAAGTTAGCAAAAAAATTAGTGGAGTTAGTAAAAGTTTTTCTGGGATGATCCTTGAAGACAAATTTCTAATATCTGCAAATATGATTTGCCCTGATTTTCAGCAAAAAATTTAGTAAATTCACCAAAATGTTTTGTTGACACTTAGTTCAATGAAAATGAAAACCCGAAAAATTTTTGCTGGAGCTTAGTACATTAAAAAAAAAACTAAAAATCTTATTAAAAATGTTTGTTTTAGTTAATTTATTTTGGTGAAATTTAAATCAACTTTTTTTGTTACTGTTTTAAATATATATAAACATGTCAGGACTTCCAGATTGTGAACAGATCCAAATAAAAATCTAGAAATAAACAAAATATTTTATTAATTGAAAAGCAAAACATAACAATTCTTTACTACTTACATGATGTAATTCTACTTTCTTTGTATCTTTTATTTTCTCTCTACTTCGTCGAGACCAGGGCCCGAATTACGGCATTCGTGATCGAAATTAATTTTTCATTTCCGAAACATTTTAACGAAGTTTTTTTGATCAGGGATGTTGTAGTTCGGCCTTTGATGTGAAATAAATGTAAAACTTTGTGTTCCCATTATTAGTATTTTTGTGATTACTCATTGAAAAAATTGTTTTCGAACGTTTTCACTCGATCACGAATACCGTAATTCGTTCCAAGCTGCGACATCTATAACTAGTCTTTTTATTTATTCTCCGTGCATTAAATGTGTTTATCAGTACAATTTTGGTAGCAATAAAATCTAGTTAAACATTAGTTTAATATTGGTTCTTCAGTAAAACCGTTTAACTAAAGTTTTTGCTGAAAACTCAATTTCAGCAAAAAAGTTGCTGTAAGTTAGTTAAATATTCTAAATAGATGTTTAACAAAATTTTCAAATAACTTTTTTTTGAGTGTAGCTATTGTTGTTATAAACACTTACTCCTATATACAAATATTAAAGGACTTAAAATTACACACGTGAAAGGATAAACAGTAAAATCAAAACTTTATCATAAAACTGACTTAAGAAATGTTTAAACAGTTAAAGCTAACAATGCAACAGAGATTTTTTTCTCATTCTTTTTGCCTTTGTTTGTCAGTGTAAAACAAAACAATCGAATAAGATTTTGTAAAACTTCAAAAGTTTGTTCTTTTATTATAGTAGACAAAGTTTTTCGTGAAACCTGAAATTCTAAAGATTTCACTATTTGACAATAAAAATTATAAATTGTTTATGAGTTTCTGTAAGAGTAATGAAAATTTTGAAAGATTTCATAGTTTTGTTGTTGATTAATTTTAAAAGTTGTATCGTGTAATTGTGCACTTGATTTGAAAAGTTTTGTTAATGTTAAAAACAAAGTTGATTTTAAATCAAGGAAAACACTTAAGGGGGTTATCTATATTTAGAATAAGCATAGTAAAATAGTAAAATCTAAATAACAGATTGTAGAACAACATATACTGTTTATACTGTATTAGAATAGGTTCTAAATTCTGTTCTACAACTGATTCTTTTTGTATGGAGTTTGTCCTATTTACCTCCTAACAGGTTTCTTTAGAACCGGTTCTAGGACCACACTCAAAAAAAGTTAGTCAAGTCAGAAAAAAATTTTGCTGAGTCAGCAAAATTTTAGACTGGAGGGTGCTTGCAAAAAAATTGTTAATGTCAGGAAAATCTTTTGCTCAATATTAGCGAGCTAATTTTAAGCAACAAAATTAGTAGATTCAGCAAAAGTTTTGCTAACACTTAGTTGATTCAAAATTAAAAAAAAACCTTTCTAAAAGTTATTAAAATTATTGCTCAATAAAATATTTTCTCAAAACATTTGTAAAAAAAATATACTTTAGTTAATTTATTTGCTGAAAATCTTAAAATTTATTTGTTATTCTTTTAAAACTAGTTTACAATACGTTAGAAAAAAAAACGAATAAATTTAATATCTGAAAATATAAAGAAATAATTATATATAACACAAACAACTTATATTTCAACGACTTACATCAATGGCTGTCTAAATTATGGCATGTTTCTAGAAACAAAACAACAAACATTACGCAAGATGTGTGTCCTTGTCTTTCGCTTTAGTCTGTCTACCTGAACGTATATTTGTTTGCAATTTGACCACACTGCATTAATAGTCACTAGTCATAAATGTTGTATTTTGTTTTAGTTTATTTAATAGACAATTACTTTGAAAAACCGGTAACAGCACAAAATTTAAGTTTCTTGAATCCGCAATAATATGTATACGATACACATTTGTTTTATTGTGTATAAAAAACATATACAAAAATATTCCATGGTTGATTTATTTATATGTCTTACAAGATTTGTACTTTTACGTATAATTTTTCTCTTCTCTACAACATCTTGACATGCCGCGACATCTACATATTTTTCAATCTAGTTGTCGTCCACAATATTAATGTGGTTAACAGCACAATTTTTTTAGCAAAATAAATTAGTAAAATATTAGTAAAACACAAGTTCAAATCAGTTAAGTACTGAATAAATTTAAATGAAATTTAAGGTATGAACATAATTTCAGCAAAAAATTTCCTGAAAAATAGTATACTTGATTTACAAGACGTCTTACCAACTTTTCTGCTTTTTTCTTTTAATATCTAGTAAATAACAATATTTAACAAAAAAAAAAAAATAAACAAATGGTTTAATTTGTAATTTGTAATTTTAATTTGTAATAAAAAATCGGTACTAAACCGATCATTCTTTTCAAAATAAGTTATAATAAAAATAAGTCAATAAACGCGATTTTTCGAGTTAGAGGAGAATATATTTTATTTATGGATTTCCTAATCTATATTGAATAAATATTATCTGCAACAACCAACAACCAACCACTTATTGGAGATTTTGTCACTTGAATAAAATATTTTCGGTTAAAACCGCATATTAGTTTCGCCTGCAGAAACGCAATCAATTTTTCTAAAATTTAAGTTTTCGTTACCAATTTTTAAATAAAATAAAGTTTTTTGATAGTTTTGGTACCTCTAATAAAATATTGAGTAGCAACCGAATTTCTGTTGTACATACAAATATATTTTTAGATATACAAATTTAAATTTGAAACAAAAAATATTCAAGGTTGAAATTTGAAAACAAAAAACAAATTTCAATTGGGTTTAGGCTAGAGGTAAAGTAATTGCCTGACAATCAGGAGTTCGACGGTTCGAGCCCAGTTCGCAGCATAATAATTTTTTATTAATAAAATATTAAAAAAAAATTTACAATTTTTTATAGTTTCCCAGCAAAACCACATATTACCAAATCATGGGTAAAGTAATGTAACGCCATAGGGCACCATGCATTACTTTACACGTTACTTCACTGATGAAGCCTCAAGGTAACTCATAACCTTGTAGGGGGTAACGTAACTGGTTACTTATATGGTTACATGGTGGGAAAAAGTAATGTGTCTATAAAAAGAATTTCATCAAAAAATGCATAAATTTTTTTTTACAGATATTTTTTTTTAATTAAATAAATAATTTTTTTTTTATTAAATAAATAACATGGGATTCGAACCTGGGGTCTCTGGTATTTAACAATTATTTAGGCGAGAACTCTATCAAAACATATAAATTTTATTTCTTAAAATGTAGATGAGTTGTTGTGCTTCGTGTTTTCGTTCGTGATATCAAAAATATACACCTTACCCTCATGCTTACAAAAAATCACAAAGTAATGTGTCTATAAATAGATTTTCAAAAAATATATATTAATAATTACTTTACGTTTATAATTCATGCATTATGTAATTAATGATCGGTAAGTCAATATTTTACGTTTTGAAGTAATGTAAAATGTAATGAGGTCTCATTAAAAGGTAATCCATGAGAGTTCAATTATCGCTAACTCATTACTTCTTGTTGGAAAATAATGCTACAGGTAAGGAGTACACATTACAAGGTAATGCATTACTTTATCGCACCTTTTACCAAAGTTTTGCTGGGTTGCGTAACTCTAATAAAATATTGAACTGGATTTCTGTTGTACATATACTCATAGAAATAATTCTGTAAAATAGCAGAAAAATCTAACAAAAATTAGTTAAAAATGACAAAATGACAAAAATAAATCTGTTAACTTTACAAAATTCTAGTTAGATTCGATGTGAATTTTAGTTAATTGAAAACTTAGTAAAAACTGTTAAATTAGCAAAAATTTTTACTAAATATTTGTAGACTCAAAAAAGCAAACAAAAACTGTAATATAAACAAATTTTTTGCTATATTTAACTCAAATTTAGTAGAACGAAAATAATAGTTTTGCTAAAATCAACAGAAAATTTTGCAAAAAATTGTAGATTTTTGCTACTAATATTTAGTAAATGTTTATGCTGATTTTAGCAGATTATTTTGTTACATTCAATTAACTAAAATTAAGCTCGAATATAACTAAATATTTGTAAATCCAACAGATTTATTTTTGCTATTCTTATTGCTAATATTTAGTACAAAAAATCTGCTAATTCTAACAGTTTTTTCTGTAAGGTAATTTTTAACTAATTTTTAGTAGTTTATTTGCTATTTTTATATGTTTATTTCTAAGAGTGTACGTTTTTGGCAAAATTAGTGCAACGCTTTAGTTGTCACAAAGAGAAATGTGTTGGTAAAAACTGCCGATGTACCCGCTTTGAATGAAAAAACTTTTTTTTAAACTTTAAAATAAAGTCCGTCGTAAGGATTCACTCTAAATACCTAACTACGTTCTCAAGCCACGTCTTATATAAAAGAAGATGCGAGAGAAAATAATTAAATTTCGGAAAAATTTTAAAAAGTTCATAACATTTTTGCATTTAAACTTTTCAAAATACTTTTTTTTTGACGCTGAGGTGCTGTTGACAAAGTAACTCAATTCACTCAATACCCTAGACAATTTCAAATAAAATTGTGAATGTCTGAAGAAAAAAACACAAATTTTCCATATATTTATGCCAATTCCTTATAAGTTTGTGATGTTCGTAGCCAGTTATTGGTGAGCTGACATCATCTTAGTATACCTCAAGCTATATAAAATGCAGGCGCGGATCCAGGAAAAGATTTTGGGGAGGGAAGTTAGAGTATTTTTGATACAATTTTCTAATCCTTGTGATATTTTTGTACTGAAAGCATTTATTTTGAGGGATGAAAATTTCACACATTTTCCCTCCCCCTAGATTCGCGTCTAATAAAATTACATAATTTTTCAAATACTCTTAACAATACTCCATTCCATTAAACGGAGAAAAATCCTATAGAAAAACCTGTGAAAGTTTAAAAATCGGAAAATCTTGGCTTTACTTGTATTGCCATCACACAACTTTCCAAAAAGCAGCGATATGGAAATTACTTTTTCAGCGAACGTTTCTCCCAACTCTATTGAGTTCATTTTGTATTGGCTTGGATTTGAAAATTAAAAACTATGATCAAAAAAAATGAAATGGATTAAAAATTATTGTACGTTTCAGGTCATTTTGTAATTTTTAAAGTTTTTACTGGCCATCAATTCTCTTGGTAAATACTTTTCTAATTTTTAAACTTTTTACTGGCCATCAATTCTCTTGGTAAATACTTTTCTACATGAAACTTTGCGCGTCATAGCTTTTAAGTATGGACACCCTAACCCTGTCCATCGTTGCTCTCAAACCATTAAACCTTGAGAAATAAGTGGCATCTAAAGTCAATTTTAACAGGTGTGGAAAATTTTTGAAGTAGGCCATATCCACTTTTTTTTAAATAAAATAATCTACATCAAGCAAAAATTATGTTTATAAACAAATTTGGTCATCGTTCTGTGGTGCATGGAAACAAAATCTAACAATATTTTCAAAAATCCGGTAACATCCTAGCAAAAACAGACATTACCAAATAGTTAAGCCTGAAAGTTGCGCACAACTGGATTTACTAGTTACCTGGCTATTTACTTGCTTGATTACGTTTGTTCGGGATGATACACAATTCATGGGTGGTGATTACCCTCCCGCTTACAAAAAAGTCAAAATAATAAGTTACCCGATTGGTTACTCAAAGTCAAAGGAAAATTAATTACTTTTTTTTGACGTTCAACCAAACACTCAGGGAAAGCCCCTACACTCAAAAAAATAAGTTAGTACAAAAGTTAGTAAAGCGTCTTGTAAATCAGGTATACTATTTTTTAGCAAATTTTTTTGCTAAAATCGTGTTTTCAGCTAAAATTTTTGTTATACTTATTCAGCACTTAACTGCTTTATACTAATGCTTTACTAATATACTAAAAAATTTGCTATTGCTAAAAAAAATTGTGCTGATACGCAGAATGAAGCAGATGTCGCGGCATGTCAAGATGTAGTAGAGAAGAGGAAAATGAAATGATAGAGAAGAGGAAAAAGTACAACTCTAATAAGACATATAAAAAAATCAACCATGGAAGACTTTTGTATCTGTTTTCATACATAAAACAAAATTGAGGATTAAAACAACTTAAATTTTGCGTTGTCACCGGCTTGTGAATATATTTGTCTATTAATAAAATTAAAGACAAAAGAAAATATTTAAATTTAATAAGTATTTCTATAATAAATGTTAATAGATTAATAATCTAGTGTGGTCAAATTGCAAACAAACATATACAGACAATGTAGACAGAGTAAAGCGAAAGACAAAGACACACATCTTAGGTAGATTTGTATGGTTCCTTTTTCTTATTGCAAAAAAGGGTTGTTTTTTTCGTTTCGTTTGTTTTTTCTTTATTTTTTCGTTTCGTTTCTATAATTATCTTCGGCAGTTGCGCCCCGTAGCATCATTTAGACTACCATTGATGTAAATAGTTGAAAGAAAATTTTTGTTATGTTATATATCGAGGGCTTATATTCAATACCGTCTATCTACATTTTCACGAAAATTTTTTTTTTATGCCAAACTCTTCTCTGACCCCATCTGCATGTACTGTAAAAATTTCAGTGGAAAAAAACTATTTTTAGTACTATATATCCTGTATTTTATCATTAGTCTATCTACAAAGATACTTATTTATGAATTTCATGACGGCAATACCGTCTATCTACATCATAGAATTTTGTCGTTTTATTTAATTTCAGGCTATTTCTCTGTTTGATATCTATTTATTCACTGTTCGTTTTTCGGATACATACTTCTCTTGTCGAACGATCAATACCTACCATAATACGCTGTGTATGCGGTGGTGTGCCCTATATGTTATTTTCTAGCACAAGTGCACAACTTTACCGTGTACAATCTCGCCACCCATCAATGTACAAATTACTGGTGGAACGAGACTGATGGAGAGCTCTTCGCTCCGACGTTTATTTCGTGCATAATGCAATAATAATTTACTCCGATGGTTGCGGTTACCAAAACCGTAATCACTTTTTGTCGAATGCTTTGTCCAATTTTTCAATAGAAAACAACAAAATCATAGAATAAAAATACTTGCAGAAAGGACACACCCAGATGGAGTGTGAAACAGCCCATGCAAAGATAGAGGCTAAGTTGAAAAATCAAACCATATATTTGCCATACGACTACGTCAGGGTAACCAAAGATGCCCGCAAAAGAGTCAAAATCAAGAACAAAATTATTAAAATGCCATTTGATGCATTACATTTAAAGTATGATTTTTTTAAGAACTATAATAATACGAACCTTATTCGATTTTCCAGTATTAGACCTGGTCGAGCAAAAAATGATCCGACAGTATCCCAACTAAGATCTCTCTTATATTCCCCAAGTGGTACCATTAAGTTTAAAGTGAATTTTGATCATAATTACACTGAACTACCTATTAGAATAAAGCAATATGAACATCACATAGAACCAAACAATTGTATACCGGTCGACTACCAATTCAGCAAAACAAATGGAAACATTTACAGGAGTTAAAGGCGGTAAATCCAGAGCAGTATCACTACTTCTATGATAATCTTAGCCACGCGCAGTAAAACTTATTATAAATTATAATAAAAAAATTATAAAAAACATTGTCTTTGAATTTAAACTGGTTAAACAATTCTTCTGAACACACCTACCCTCTGTCTGACACCCTTTTTGAGACACCCATGCCAAAAACAAACAAAAACTAGTCAAAAACTACCCCTAGCTCCCTGAAGGGTTCAAATGTTAGAACAGGTCCTACTATTTTTCTATCCCCAACATTTCTTGTGAACATATCTACCCCCTATCTCCCACCTTTTTCGGGGTCCCCATACAAAAACCGTAATACAAACTTAATTTTAAAATAAGGCAATACCGTCTATCTACATATTATTTTCCAACACAATGATTTTATTTTTGAGGCAATACCGCCTTTCTATCATAGAAGCTAAAATAACGCGAATTTCAAGAAACTTTTTAGTTAAAACGTTTGTTAGACACATTCTGTTAATATTGTAGAAGATGAGTTCATCGAAATTGTTGCTTATTTGCGAATAAAACAGTTTTTTGGCTCTCCTGAAAAATTGTGTTATTGTAGATAGACGGTATTGAATATAAGCCCTCGATATATTTATTTCTATATATTTTCAGATATTAAATTAATTCATGTCGTCAATGTGGGAAAATGAAAATTTTTATATTTCGTTATTATTGTAAATTATTTTTAAAAGAATCACAAAATATGATTTATGATTTTCAGCAAATATATTAACTAAATTATAATTTTTTTACAATTTTTTTGCGTTTTTTTTCAGTCTACTAAAATTCAGCAAAAAATTTATTAATATTTACCAACGCTTTTTTATTTCTAATCTACTAAGTGTTAGCAAAACTTTTGCTGAATCTAAAAATTTTGTTGCTAAAAATCAGCTCTCTGATTTTCAGCAAAAGATTTTGCTGACATTAGCAATTTTTTTTGCTAGCACCCTCCTGACTAAAATTTTGCTGACTCAGCAAAATTTTTTGCTGACTTTACAAACTTTTTTTTTTGAGTGTACTAATGAATTGCATTTTGTTTATATCAGGCAAATAGTATGTTATGGGGAGGAGGAAGGAGTTAGTAGTGTTTGTGGACATTTAACTTAAATTTTTCTACATTGTAGGCTGCAGGGAAGACCTCCGCAGGGAGACGATTCCACATACGGTTTAAGAAATCTTGAAAACAGATTTAAAATAACTTTAGCTTCGAAAATTTTGATTTTCATTTGAAAATTTACTTGTAAAAATTTTTTAAACATGTTAATACAATAATACAATAAAAAATATGAAATCGATACTTATGCAACCAATTACCAGTAAGTCATTATTTTCCAATTACATATAAATACTTCTTTAATACATTACCAGTAAGTCATTACTTGGTATTCTAAACGGTAATGTCCTGTCATTACCAGTTTTTTGCTGGTATGGTTAAAAAAGTTTTTAAAAACATTTCAGGCAGCATATAAGTTATATTATCCGTTTCCATCCATACCAGAGAAAACTACTCAGGAAACATTTCTCGTTAGTTTTTTTTTTGTTTCAAAAACTTTTAAATTAACCCAGATAGCAACTTATGTATATTGTAGAACCCTACTTTTATTTTTGTAGAGTTAAATCTCCAAGACAAATAAAAAATACTACATTGTATAAAATTATTTGTCTTTGCTCCCTATTGTGTGTAAGTTAAAAATTTTCAAATAATCAAACAAATAAATTTAAGACAATATCAAAAAATTCAAAAGATGTTAAACTTCTAAACAGCAGATAAATGTTGTGTAATTTAAAAATATATATTTGTGAAATACATTTTTTTATATACCAACACATATCATATTTTTCATTGAGTTTTATGTTCAGCTTCCAATGTTTTTCTTAAAGTTCAAAGACTTTTATTTTTTCTTTTATTTTTCTTGATAACAATATGACTAATATTGATAAAACTTATTTGAGGATTTAAGGGTAGGAAAGATGCATGTCAAGGAAATTTTCTATAATCTGATGTTTGAATTTTAATAAGCATTTAAAATTAATAAAAAAGGAGATAGAAATATAATCTTATATAATTTATGTACATTTTTTGTAAAAAAAAAAAAAATTTTATACATAAGATGGATAAACATTCATTAATTATAAGTAGAAAATATGATTAAAAAAAAATCTGACAAAGTCATGTTATGCATTTAATTAAACAAGTAGAATATGAATACATACACTGCGTTGCATAACTATAATTACAAATGATTTTTGCTATTTTTTCTAATATTAAAAACATATTGTTAAAACTTATAACTGTTTTTAAGAGTGTAATAATTGATCTTTTATATTGGAAAATTTAAGAGATTATTTAATTAATTTAAGAGAAAAATTGTATAGTAATATTTTGTTAGTTTTTCATAACTACAATTACACTAAAAACATAAGTTAGTAGAGACACTAGTAAAACGTCTTGTAAATCAAGTATACTATTTCTCAGTAAATTATTCAGCACTAAACAGTTTTAAACTAATGTTGTACTAATATTTTACTAATCTATTACTAATTCATTTTGCTATAAAAATTGTGCTAATAAGCACATTAATAGTGTGGACTAAAACCTGTTTGAAAAGTATGCGCAGAATGAAGTAGATGTTGCGCATGTCAAGATATAGTAGAGACGAGGAAAATGATACTTAAAAGTACAACTCTTGTAAGACATATAAAAAATCAACCATGGAAGATTTTTGCTTATGTTTTCATACAAAAGGACACCAACAATGTGTATTCATAAAGGGTCCGCCATCTAACGTTCTTTTTTTCAACTAGTGCTTATTTCGTGAATGGTAACACTTAGCTCATGTCTGATTTGACAGATAATTAGTTTTATCCTTCCGCTGAACGAATATGGTTGTGTATACGCTTGAACAATGCTGGGAAATATTGCGACATTACTTTGAAAATCATGGTAATGTTGCAGAATGCGTTTTGCCAAAAAAATCATCTTTTCAGATGAAGCTCATTTTGATCTTGGCGAGTATGTAAACAAGTAAAATTTTCGCATTGGGGTACAGAAAACCCGCACGTATTCATTGAAAAGCCGAAACACCCAAAACCAGTCACTGTTTGGTGCGGATTTTGGTCCAGAGGCATAATTGGGCCATTTTTCTTCGAAAATGAGCAAGGAGTGGCCGTTACAGTCAATGGCGATCGTTATCGGGCCATGTTGAACGAATTTTTGTTTACAAAAATTGAAGAGGAGGATATTGGCAACAATTGGTTTCAACAGGACGGCGCTACGTGCCACACAGCCGAAGCTACACTAGATGTTTTGCGCCCTGTTTTTGAAGATCGCATTATCAGCCGCAGAGCTCATGTCGTTTGGCCACCACGGAGCTGCGATTTGACACCGTTGGACTATTGTTTGTGGGGTGCCGTCAAAGATAAGTGTTACGGCAACAAGCCAGAGACAATTGACGCTTTAAAGGACAACATTCGTGAAAGCCATTGGTGAAATACAGCTGAACACAATCGATAATGTGCATAAAAATTGGACCGATCGTGTAGGCTACTGCATGGCCAGCCAAGGCAGCCATTTGAATGAAATTATTTTCCATTATTAACCGGAAGGATTGTACTTTCAAATAAAAAAAGAAATTTGAGAAAATATTCAGTAGTTTTTTTTTATAGCATTTCAAAAAAAAAAAAGTTATTTAGCGGACCCTTTATAAATGGTTGATCTGATAAACTCAAATATTTTGTTGATTCCGGCTGGTCAAAAAAATTGATTATTACTTAAATTAAAGATAAAATAATAGTGAATTTTCATTGCTGATCTATAAATTGTGTGTGAGATGTTGGTTAGTTCGGGTAAAGATCATGAATATTTGTTCCATATTAACAGAATTGTGATAATTTACTTTAATTAACAGAAAAAAACACTTAGAAAAAAAGTTATTTGACACCTGCATGAATGGAGTTAACTTTCTAGCCCGCAACGGCCTTCATCAACATTCTTCGTGCCTTAAAGTGTTAAATGGTAAACGTCCTCTATTTTACTCAACTAGTTAAGTTAAAAACGTAATGTGACTTAGTTTGTTGAGTATGACGAAATTTAATGCGAACTTATTTTCTATAAAGCTATGTTTAGTTCTGTTAATTATTACCACAGTTGCCAGTTCAACTAATTAAGTTAAAAATTTGACTCAAAATATTTAAAACTTAATAAAAATAAAATAAGAATTTGTAAAATAAATTCTTATAGCGGTTTGGGGCGCTTATGGAAAAATTGCAAACAAATATGCCTTTAGGTAGAAAGAATAAAGCGAAAGATAAGGACACACATCTTAGGTAATTTTTATATTTTCTTTATCTATTTGCAAAAAAAGGATTGCTTATGTGTATGTCATATTTTGCTATTTTTTTGTTTCGTCTCTGGAATTATCTACAGCATTTAGCTTCAGCCCAAAGTGTCATCATTTAGCCAACCATGGTTATAAGTGGTTGAAATATATTTTTGTTTATGTTATATATAATTATTTCTATATAGTTTTAACTATAAAATTAATTAATGTCGTCAATGTACGGACATTTTTATATTTTTTTATGTATTGTCAATTTTTTTTAAAGAAAAACAAATGTTTATTTTTAGGATTTTCAGAAAATAAATTAACTAAAGCATAATTTTTCTACAAATATTTTGATTTTTTTCAGCCTACAAGTATTCATTAAAAATTTTATTATTTTTTAGTAAGGATTTTTTAATGTTTAATCAATGAAATGTTAGCAAAACTTTTGCTGCTGAATATACTATTTTTATTTATTAACTGACATTAGCAATTTTTTGTAAGCACCTTCTTGACTAAAATTTTGCTAGCTCAGCAAAATTTTTTCCTGACTTAACTAATTTTTTTTGAGTGTATATGAAATGGTAAGCAAAAAAGAATAGGAATTATAGAAAAATTAAGGAACTATTTTTTTATTATTTAATTTTAATAAATTTGCAATAAAATGCCGAGTGGTTCATATGTAAGTGATTTGGAAAAAGGAAAAAATTTCAGCCTACTTAAAAAATGGCTTAAGTTTTCGGGAAATTGCAGGAAAAATAAACCGTTCACATGTGGTTGTCACTAATTTTGCAAATAATCTAAGTGCTTATGGTAAAAATAAAAGAGGCGGATCTGAAAAAAGCTTTCTGATCGGGACCGTCAACTGTGCCAGCAACTCAATGAGGAGTCTCAATCAGATAATCGATGAATGTAAGGTAAATGTGTCCAAATCAACCATAAGTAGGCTCTTAAAGGATTCCCGGAGAATTACTCGCCAAAAGCTGATGTTCCGCAAAAAAACTGCTCGACTTGAATTCGCTAAAGGGAATTTATGAACTTGTTGTGTATATATATTGTAAATATACAATGTTACTATGATCATTGATACTATATGCAATGTAAATACACTACATCAATAATGCATTAATATGCATTTATTATAATCAGCCTGTTAACTATAGTTCTAAGTTTACTTGTAACCAACTTTTAATTATCATATTCACTTTAATAAAGTTTGTCAAACATAACACAACTGGAGAAAGGTAAGCCATGAAACGATGTTGTTGGTAGGACTGTTTAAATGTAAATTTCTTTTACAGTTGATTTTTTCTGATGAGAAAATGTTCAATCTTGATGGTCCAGATGGCTTTAACAGCTATTGGAGAGATATACGTAAGGAACCACGATATATGTGAAAAAGCAATTTCGGAGGCTAAGACTTAAAGGTTTGGGGCGCTTTAAATTTGTACGGTATGGTGATTTCGAACAAGACAATGCCTCAGTTCATGTAAGTCGTCAGACGATGGAATGGCTATCATCGAAAAATATAAGAGTATTGGAATGGCCCGCATGTTCTCTGGATCAAAACAGATCTTTAAAGGAAGAACTTCTAATAAATCTGGAAAGATATTGCAGAATTATGGATTTGATTCAAAAAGAAGAAGGCATCACACATTATTAAAACTGCTGCTTTAAAATATTTTAGTGAAATTAATGTGAAACTATGGTTTTGCAACGCAATGTACAAGTATTAAAAAATGTATAAAATATAAAAAAATGTAACTAAACTTACTTACTTTGATTTAAATATGTCTTTTATGATAATTTTATTAAAATTATTTAATGGGTATCCAGTTTCTTTAGCTGTTTGCTCACCCATACGTATGAGTAATATAAAGTTCCATAACCTGTAACCACCCAAACGTATGAGCAATATGATTTAATATAAAACACTTCTTTTTCAGATTACACATATCATTCATATTCATATATACATTACTAAAATACTTTCATGAGTCAAAACACACAATTTTTTAGTTAATGCTGCATATTTATTAGTTATATCATGCTTCGTTCATGTTGTGTAAAAATGTCGTACCAATACCATGTATACTTTTCGAGTTGGAGGAGAATATATTTATTTTTTCCGGAAAGTGAGTGCAGAGAGTATATACTTTATAGAGAAACTGTGCTACTCAAACGTCACTCGATAATTCGCACCCAACTCGCACTAAGAGTAATATGCATTAAAAAACCTATTCATAAAAAACGTTACCAAATAAATAGAGAAAGGGTCGAGAGAGGCAGATATGGATTGATATCTTTAAGAACATTTTCTGAAAAATTATGTTTCTTGAGTTATGTTAGTATTTTAGTAAAAGAGCGCCAAATGTCCAGCTACAGTAAAAAGTATAAATGAATAAATGGAACAACTTCTATTTTTTTTCGAAAAATGGGCGAAGTAGGCGTGGTTAAATCTTGACAAATTTTGGGATCATTTTGAGTATACTCTTTATTATTATTTGACTGAATTTTGCAAGTGCTAGAGATTTTATTATATCAATATAATTTTTATTGGAGAATTTGAAACAAGAGTAATTTTTTAAAAAAATTAAGAATTAGTTCCGAATTTTTAGAGTAATACAAAACTCAATTTAACTCAAATTCGCCAAACATTTTTTTTTATTTGTAAAAGAAAGTTCAGATGTTTTTGTTATCGATCTGGAACGTTTCCTAGTGTAACTTGTATTTGTTTTGGAGAAAATATTCGTTGAATATTGTCCTTCATATGAGCTACTTCAATAGTTTTCGACACCTGTTGAAACTGACTTTGGATGCCACTTATTTCTCAAAGTTCAATGAATTGAGTGGAACGATGGATATGGTTAGGCTGAGGATAACGTCTTCACCTGAAGAATTGATGGCCATTGAAATATCGAAAAATTAAAAAAAAAATACTTTAAATGTACAATAGGTTGATTGATAGATTACTTGCTTGCACGAAATGTCATTACTTGACAGCTTGTAAAAAATCAAAAATAATTAGTTATATATATTTACTTACAAGAAGTGAAAAAATAATGAGTCTAAAAAAGATATTTACACATTTTTCAGATCATTATTTCATATTCAAAATAACGATATGACTAACTACTTATGGGTAACGCATTATTTTTTGTATTAAAATAATGTGGAAATTAACTACACACAAACAAATCTTTGCTAAGTAATTAGGAGCATTTCAACTAATAAAGCTTGTATACAAAAGTTATGCGAAAACTACACACAGAGAACTTCTTGGAAGAGTTCTAATGACATGTTTTCATAAAACTGATGAAGTTTTCTTCACAATGTAAATGAAAAATTTCTTAAACTTTATGATAAAACTTCATAGTTTTAATGAAACTTTTTCATTAATAGTATGACATTTTTAATACATAAAATTAAATTTTTAATAAAATTTTATGAAAAAGTGCATCAATTTAATGAAAAGTTTCAATGGAAAAGCTCCAGTGACATTTCATAGATCTAAAGCAAAAATTCATTAATTCCATGTAGTAACATTTTACCAAGTGCAGTTACATTTTACCAAGTTTTTACATTTTCTACTTAATTATTGAATAATTTATGCGAAAAAACTTTATTAGGTGAAATGATCATAGTCACTTGGCAACGATTTTTGTGTGTATACAATTAGAATACTATGTAGGTAAAGACCACTACAAATGTAGTTAAAAAGAAATTAAATTTCACTTTAAGAAAGGATGACTTACAATTCAGTAAATTCAACTAACATTGTCATTTATTTTTTAATGTTAAAAAAATGACTAACAATTGTAGCAAAATTAACCACATGTTAGCAAAAAATAAGTAAACATTTATTTTTTTTTTATTTTTTTAAATAACAAAAAATTACTGTAAAAAATAAATGTAAAATCATAAAACAGACATTTGATGTGGTTGGCTTTGTTAAATGAACTACAAGGTTAGTAAAAAATATAATTTTTTTGATATTTACATTAAAAATAAAGAAGCTGTATTACAACCCAAACAACTACATATTTTTAAAGCAGAAGTTCCTTGAGTGTAATTATTAGTAAGTCCTTATTATTTGTATTATAGTAGTGTAGAGAGTAATCTACATTATTGGTAGTGAGAAAAGTAATGACATGTCATTACCGTTTGGAAGTTTTGTAAAATGACATCATATGTCTAAAATCTTCTGATTCTTTTTCGATAAGTAGTTTTCCCAGTACACAATATTCATACGATTGACGTGAGATTTGCTATGAATATTCTTCAGAAATTTACATTTCCAGAAAGTAGACTTATCTTTAATATTTACCTTTTTACATGAGTTCAAATGAACGAAAAGTACACTTTGAATACTCGAGGTACTCGACGAGTATTTCAAACTCTCGAACTACTCGAGTAACGAGTTCTATGGTGTGCTCGAGCTACCCGGGTTTGATCGTAGGCACTGCTTTGTTCTTTCAAAAGGACATTGAAAGTTACATTTGAGGCAAATTTTTAAAATTTTTGTGCTAATTGAATAATGCCAATATGGGTATCTGATATCCATATCACAATCTTTACCTTTTCACAAAATTATTTTTTTAATAGTTCAGGTCTAGACGTTTTAAATATGTCCTTTTAAAAAAAAATCGATTCTTACATATCCTTGATTGTTTTAAATAAAAGTTGAGTATGCATAGTCAAACCTAAAAGATGATTCTTTTTTTTGACAATATTATTTAAAACAATCAAGGACATTGAAGAATAAATTTTTTAAATTTTTGGTCCTGAAATACTATGACTATAATTTTGTTATCATTTAATTAGTAGAAGTATTTTAAAAATTTGTTTCAAAATTTAACTTTAAATGTCTTCTTGAAAAAACATAGGATATGATAGCGAAAATCTGAGTACGTAGTTTAATTATATGTGGTCTCTTTTTTAACGTGCACATTGATTTTTGCAATCGCGGAAAAAGTATTGCTATATGTTGAAGTGTGGTATGTGGATATATAAAATTTTGTATAAAATATCAAAAATACTTTTGGAAAATTTGCGTTTATTTTTGAACGCCTCGGATTCTAAATTTGAAATTTTAGTTAATATATATTGTATCTGATACTTTGAGATAATTGCTAAATAAATTTCAGAAAAATTAGGTGAAAAAACTAAGTAGTAGAATATAAATTCCCTATTTAAAAGACTTTTATCTGAAAGGTGTGACAAAAGTTTTTTTTCTTACTTATATACAAGAGTGAACGCAATTTTTTATTTTTCCTTAAAAAATGAAATGATTTCATAGATATTGTAATGTTTGAAAATTTACTTCGCTGAAAATGTTTTCCGTGTAAAAAAAAAATTATGAAACACTATTGCAATTCGCAAAAAGAAAAGTTTCTAAAGTAAGCTAAGCTATTTTTAAAATTCAGTGTTTTCTAAAAAATCTAAAAAAATGTATATAAAATTTAACGACAAGGAAAATTAAATTGAAAAACTTCTATTACAAAAAAAAACAAAAGCTACAATAACAATACTTGTCACTTTGACGTATGAAGTTTATAAAAAAAAGACAACAATTGTAAATACAACGCCCACCATATAAATATTTTTATAAACCAACTTAAATGTGGTATGACAGTTGTTTGCTTAAAAATTATGCACAATTTTATAAATATAAATCATTAGATATACATATTTATACATTAGGGTGGGTCGATTTAACAATCGATATTGTGCCAGCAAATTTTCGATAGCTTTTGGCACGAGGAAAAAAAAAGTTCCACTACGACATAACAAAAAAAATCATTTTCGAGGCGCCCAAATTTACATTTTTTGACTTTTTCTCAACTTTTATTTTTAAGGTTTTTTTTAGTAGGTAATAAAAAAAAATCGGCAAATTAATTTTTTTTTAAATATTATCTTTCCAAGGTGAAATTGTACGCTAAAAACGATGGCGATAGCAGTTTTTAAAAAAAAAATGCTTTTCTTGCGGTTTTGGACGAGTTTTTGTCGAAAAATCGATCTTTTTTATATATCTTATCATACACATCTTCAACAAGATTTAAATAACCTCTACGTATGGTGCAATGAAAATTTAATGGAATTAAACTTGAAAAATGCAAATATATGCGCTTGTCCAGAAAAAACTTCGTTCCTTCTTACTATTCTTTTGGAGACCAATTAGAGTTAGTGGATTCATTTTATGACCTTGGTGTTTTATTAGACCCCAAACTAAGTTTTTCACAACACATCACTCTGGCCGTTAATAAAGCTCGTGGAGTTCTTTCTTTTATTAAACGATGGGCTAGTACGGTCAATCTTGGAATATGGTTCCGTAATTTGGGATCCTCAACATAATGTTCGTATTCAAATGATTGAATCAGTTCAAAAACAGTTTTTACTTTTCTGTTTACGAAATTTCTACGTGGGATCTATTGTTAATATTCCATCATACTCTATTAGACCTGCTCGTATCAAACTACCAACCTTGGAAAGCCGAAGAAAAATGCTAAATGTTACTTTTGTAGTCAAGCTGATTAATGGTGACTTATGCTCCGAATTTCTAATGAATAACCTGTCATTTAATATTCCTAAACACATAAATTTATATCTATGTTATTTGTATTAATGCAATTTGATGTTATTGTCTGTAAGGATTTTTCCATAGACTAAAATAAACAAATAAATAAAATAAAAAAAATCCTATCCAAGGTAAAATTGTACGCTTAAAACGATGGCGATATAATTTTTTCGAAAAAAAATGTTTTTTTTTGGACGAGTTTTTGTCGAAAAAACGTTTTTTTTTTGAAAGTAAACGCTTTGAATTGATTTTGTCGAAAAAAACTTTATATTATTTAAGTTGACGACGCTTCAACCACTTATGCGTACATTGCCACATATCACTCAAAAATCGCCTGATTTACAAACATACATTGACACATACAATACAATATAACATATGAGCGCGTGAGAATAGAAATACGACTGAGAGTACTCTTCTCTTGATGTGGTAATATATGTGCGATTCTCTCAGTCGTATTTCTATTCTCACGCGCTCATATGTTATATTGTATTGTATGTGTCAATGTATGTTTGTAAATCAGGCGATTTTTTTTATTATCTACTAAAAAAACCCCTTAAAAATAAAAAAAAACCTTAAACATGATTTTATTTGATATGTCATTGTTGAAATTTTTTTTTATCTCATGCCAAAAGCTATCGAAAAATCGATGGCACAATATCGACAAATTTTTGTCTTTACAAATCGGCCCACCCTATCACACATATTGAAACCGTATAATTTAATCGTTTTTAAATAATATAAAAACATGTCCTTTGTACATTTTTTGTTTGTCTACATCGCTTTTGATTGAAATTGTTTCTCTATTTTTAGAAAATTAAATTCGCTTTGTATTCAAACAAGATTTGGAGGTCAATGACAATTGAAATGTTAAGAAAAAAAAAAAAACTAAAACATGACGATAGCATGAGTTTTTTGGTTAAAATAAAAAAACCCGATTAAAAGAAAAATTATATCTCATATATAAAATCAGATCTCATATGATGTAGATCGATATTTATTCTTATACAAGTTTATCTAAAAATTGGGCTATCCAGTAATATATCCCTTAAATATTTTACTGGATTAAATTATTAATATATCCCAAAATATGGCATAGGATTTATAAAGATAAGTAATTTGAAATTTTTAAAGACATACGATGTGATAACGAAAATCTGACTACGCCTTATACTTTTCTCGAAAAAATAATCTTTTTTTTTTGTGCAACACTGTTTAAAGAAGAAGCTTTAATGTTTAAAATGACACAAGATTTTTAATGTTATGTTGACGCGTTCCGAATTTATGATAATTCAAACATTATATATTTCTTTTACTTATGATAAAAACTTCTAACTTTGAGCAGCGACTAAACGCGAACTATAACGAAAAAATATGTAAATAGGAGCATGTTTATACAAATTTTTTTTCAGAAGAGGTAAAGTGGAAAATGTTGCATTTTTGTGCTGATTATTTTTAAAATGTCCCGTTCGTTAACATTTTTCATATCACTTTATTTCCTTAATTAGGATTTAAAATTTTTATGTTCATATTAAAAAATACTTATTTTATATAAAATTTTAACAAATTCGAGCATTTTATGATTAAAACGTTTAAAATTGTTTTGGAAAATATCGTTATCGATACCAAAACCGAAGCAACCGAATAATCTTTACTAAACGAGTCACTCGATGCGGTTGCCATACTTGCTTAAAGTGCTTACAGAAAAACTTGAGAAAATTAAAAAAAAAATATACCCCCCCCCCCCACAATCCATACAAAAAAAATCTGGAGTTGGTCTGAACATATCTTATTATGTAATTCATAAATCCTTAATATGTAATTTTTTAAAGGTCGATATAAATATTAAAATATATCATTATATATTTTATAATAATATATGGCTACGCATGACACCATATATAATCATTTATTATAATATATATAAAAGATTTTGCGCTATATGTACAACTAAATTATATATTTTCCTATGTTTTTTCACCTTCAAATGTATTGCAATATGATATTATATATGCTGTCATGTCTAGCCATATATTAGTATATGTTTCTTATGTGGTAACATATCTAACGATATATTATTATATTGTATATATGCTATACATAGTAAGATATTATAGATCTATTGTTAAATATAATAATTTTTCATATATAACATAATATGTAGTCATATATGGTGACATATAAGCTATATAATTTAAGATATAATAATATATATTATCTTATATACAATATTTTATTGTTAGATATAAGATATGCCTATATATATTGCCATATGTAGAATATAACTTAATACACAATTATATATAATATCAAATGAAATAAGATATAATTATGTAAGATACCATATATGACACAATATTATCAATAGTTTCAGATATGATTATATATGATCCAACATCATTTATATTTTCCATGCGTATATAATTATGTACTATTATATATAACCCCATACATAATTGTAATATATACATATATAATATATATACATATGAAATATATACATATATAATACATAAATATATAATTATATATAACCCCATACATAATTATATTATTTATCTTTTTTGATCTAATTAGATCCAACTTAATCTCAGTATATATTTATTCTAATATAGTCCAGTAATACGTATGCATTCTTTCGAGCAAGACCTAACTCAATGATATATCACTGTTTGGAATTTTGCCCAGGAAAATAGGTGTTAAAAAGGGGAAAAAGTCTCCTCCTAGGCGGCCTGGATAAACCGCTGAAGCTAGAAAACTGAAATTTGGTCCCCAATCAGGCCTGGCTAAACCACCAAAGGGAGGCATTTTAAATTTTGTAAGGGTAGAGTAGATATCTGTATAAACGTGATGTTTAGAAAGAGTAGCGTCAGAAAGGGGAAGCCTTCCCTTGGCTGCGTTGCCAAAGCCTAAAGCAAGGAAATCTGCATTGGCGGGATTTTTGGAATTTCTTTCTCCCTGCCGAAACCCAATTCGCCAGAAGTTTTAAGTTTAAAATATCTCTTCATTCGAATATGACCTAACTCACTGATATGATACTTTTTGTATTTCTGATCAGAAACGTTGCAACAATAGGTTAAATGAAGCAAAAGTGTCCGGCTAGGCCAAACCGAAGTGCAGCCGAAACACCCATTCTTAAAGTTTTAATCTTAAAACACATGTTTCTTGGAAAATGTCCTTAATCAATGTTAAGGTACTTTTAGAATTTTTAACAGTTACGTAATATAAATGGGGGAGCAAGGATCAAAAGTTAATCTTAAACGGCCTGGCCAAAACGCTGCAGCTAGGAACTTAAAATAGTTTGTTTTTCCATCTCCTCTTGGACGGAATTTTTTGTAAATTTCTACTGGGATTGATGACTGAAAAGAATCAAAAGAACGGTGTAAAATGCGTGTTCATTTGGCGAAAAGTCTTTCCCTAAACGGCTTGCCAACGTCGCTGAAATTTTTAACTGTAAATTTGGTTTGTACATTCCTCCTCTAGCGTAGCGGATTCCGTCTGAAGGACACAGCATAAGCCGTCGGAGCTAAAAGCTTTTAATTTGGTGCAAACATATGCTTAAGGTACGTCTGAAAATTTTGATTAGGAGTAACAAGAAGAGGAAGTCACACCTTAACGTCCTGCACAAATGATTTGTGGTAGAAGTCTGAAATTTAAAATATGTTTTTTGGCATGGGTTCACAGAATACGTATCCTTTCGGAGTTTTTTTCAAAATCTTGGTATAAATGGGGTTAAAAATAAAGAAGTTCCAACTTAATTGACCTCTGTCAGGCATTTAAGGTAGAATTCTAAAATATGAATTTAAAAAACCATCTACTTAAAAAGACTAAATAAATTTATTTATAGAGATAATTCCTTTAAAAAAAAAAATAATTAAGTATTTGGTAATATATAGCGGTATATAAAACAACCGGTAACGAAGTACCGGGTTTTTAAGCTACCCGATCAAAAAAACAGTTACATCTTAAATACAAAATCAGATCTCATTTAATATAGATCTATATTTATTATTCTCCAAGTTTATCTCAAAATTGAGCTATCATGTAATATCCGATTAGATCCCTTAAATATATAACCGGATTAAGTTAGATAGAAATTGATCTCAAAATTGCCCCCGACCTCCACAAGGCTTGGCCTACAATTATATATTGAATTTTATTATTTATATGGCACCATATATAAGCATATCTTATACAACACACAAAAATATTTTTTAAAAAAACAGCATATATTATTATATATTTAATTATGCAGCTTATGTGTTACCATATATGATTACATATTGTGCTGTACATATATGAGAATGCATTATTATATATAACAATAGATCTATCGCATCTTATTATATTGGCATATATGCTTAATATCTTATTTTATATAGGTTAATAATATATGGACATGCATGACACCATATATAATGGCATATTTCAAGATGAAAAAACATAAGACCATATATATATTTTTACTCGTGTAGTTATAATATATTTTAATATGCAAAAACATAAGACTTTACATATATTTTTTTACTCGGGAAGATCTAAGGATCAACATAATTAACTAAATCTTTAACTGTGTTCGTAATTGATTTATTTTTAAGGATAAACGAAATAAAAGTTTTTTACAACTGTTTTTAAATGCTTACAACAGTGTCGAAAGACGAAGACACCTGTTAAATAAATTTTAACTTAATTTAGGAGTTCTTTTGTCGTTATGCAAATATTATAAATACAATAAATATCAAATGTAAAAGTTAATAAAACTAAATAATCCCTTAAGTCCAAAAAAATATTAAAAAATAATTATTTTGAAGATTTTTTTGGTTAAAAAAAAGGGTTGTTTTACAATTCGTCTTTTTCCACTTATATTTTTACGATTTTAATATAAATGAATATCAAATGTCCAAAGTCTAGACAATACAAATATATTTATTTAGTTTCGTTCCATAATTAAATGTTACGTACCAATTTTAAACTAATCAACATAAAACATAATTAGGTTTTAACTCATATTCATTCATGGCCTTCAATATAATCATCACTAAACAACATAATGCGGCAAATAAAACGTGCGTGCCATTAGCCTAGCGAATTTATCCTCGGTTCACAAAAAACCAGGTGGCAACGCTGGCCAAAGCAAATTTTATGACAGCTGTCATTTTATACGTGTTATCATTCCCAAGTGAATGGAAATATAAATAATAAGAAGAATGTAATGTACTTAAAATATATTTATTTAGAAACACATATTCAGGAGCAGATTGTGGCTCCGGGGGACCGCGTACCAAAAATGTCTTTATGTCCAATGAATGTTTAGGACACAGTGAATCCAAAAAACTTTATTGCAAGTTCTGAACAAGGACTGCTTTTTGCATAAAACTGCTATTTAAAAATTTTTTTTTTATTTTGAAACCCTAATATTTGGAGCAGATTGTGGCTCCGGGGGGCAGAGAATGAAGCCGATGTTGTATTTCGGCTGGCGGCGGCTAAACAAGATAACAGTCGGCGGCGGCTAAAAGTCGACTAAAGCCGAAAATTTTTCGGCGGCGGCGGCTGAACTAAAAAAAAATCGGCGGCGACTAAAATCCGACTAAAGTCGACGATTCTTTAACAAAAATACACATTCTTGTAATTTAATTCTTATTTTAAAAAAAAAATGCGAGCAGGCACGTAGCTAGGGGGGGGCTTGGGGGCTCTAGCACCCAAGCCCCCCCTGAAATGATTTGACAAATTTAAAAACTTAATACAATTCGTTAGAAAGTAACAATGTTATTGATAAATTTAATATGAAAATATTTATTTTGACTTGGATCAAATAGGAAATAGTTTTTTATGGTTCGAATCTTAAAATTACGTTAGGAAACATCGCCTGCAAATGGGCGGCTATCATTGTAAGAGTCGATTTTCGACAAAAAGCAATAAATAAAATCATTACATAAGAGATTTCGAAGTCTTTGACTTAAAATATAATCAAGAAGTTGTTTGAGACAATGCAAACTAAAAAATTAAATATGTCTACACAGAAAAAACTAAAACTGAGTTTTAATTAAAATATTTGTTGATTCAGCAAAAGTTTAACTGAATTCGGTCGTGTTGATGCAATTGTAGTAACAACTCAAATAATTTGTATCTATTTAATTAATATTATTTTCAATTATAGTTTTATTCACATCTATTAAAAATTTACAAAACTTTAAAAAAATCACCAAAACTGTAAAAAAATCGCCAAAATTTAAAAAATCGAGAACATTTGAAAAAATTGCAAAATTTGAAAAAAAAAATTGCCAAAATTTAAAAAAACAATCCTCAAAATTTCAGAAATTTAAAAAACTCCCAAAACAAACTCCAAAATTCGAACAAATTTTCTACTTTAAACGAATTTTCTCATATATAGTTGCGTATAATTGTATATTGCATTTAGAATACGCTAAAACTAATCCAATTAATAATTACGTTATATTTATATACCTAGACATTGCAAAATAATGTATATTTTGATGTTATATCATATTTAAAAAAACACAATTTTCTTTTAAATAAAGTTTCCAAATGGTATGGAATTTGTTACAAATTATAAAGTTATAAACCTTTTGCAAGCGGCTAAAGTCTAAAAGGATTAATAGATATTTCGAATTTTAATGACGTTTTAAAATTAAAAAACTGGAAATTTATACCGCTATATAAAATTGTATTAAATTGTATCGCGCCATTATTCGGATGTTATTAATTATTATGCCCATTTCTGGGATAAAACTGTACTAAGACTCATATTAAATTTCGTATGATTATATAAAGCATCATATTAATTTTAATCGGGTTATTAGAAGTTGAAACTTTTTTACTTTTATTTTCATTTATCAAGTTTTAGCTACCCTAGACGTATATTAGCACATAAAAATATAAAGTAATTTTATTTTTCGCGGTTTTCAAAAAGTTTTCCGCATAATCCTTTTTTTATTTAATTAAACTAAAAATTAATATTTAGCTAAAAATTTAACGTAATTAGACAATAACGATGCATATCCAACTTGAAGTACACAAACGTTTTCAAATTTGACGTGTTTCGCGGATTGTGATCAAACAGATTAAAACTTTGTTTCGCGATATAGACATCAAAATTCGCAAAATAATGAACACAATAAGTAAAAAATGAAAAATGCATTTTAAGGAAATGCACTTTATGCGGGAGGTTTTGTTTCAAAATGACCTGAGAAAGCGATTACTATTATTAACACATGATTGCCCATCACGTGTAGGTAAAAATTTAGCAAAAATTTAGCAAAAAACAAGCTGTTACTCTAGTGTGCAAAAAAATATATAATCAATATAAAAAATAGAAAAGCCCCCCCCCCCCCCCCGAAACAAATTCCTAGCTACGTGCCTGAATGCGAGTATATTAAAAAAATAAAAGGAACTAGCATTTGCTTATAGCATTTAAGTATAGTTATATATTTGTTTTAATTAGATAAAAATGGTGCTAATATTGCCGTTATCATGAACGAACAACTGTTTTTTTCACAGTAGCAGGATTAAGTCAACTTTTTAGAATTAACGCAGTTTCCAGCGACCCACTGAGTCAGAATCAGTAGGAATTTTTAGATTAGTTTGTGTAGTAGAGAAATAGTTTTTTATATTTTTTTGCTACATTTTAAAATTTTTAATATTCACTTTTTCTTGTAACACGAAAAATATAACGGGACTTTTTTTACAGACGCTATGGAATAGTTTTGTGTTGCCACATATTGAAAACTTAATGTTACCAGGTGATTGGCGGTGTTTAAAAGATAGAGGATTCTCATAAAATTCACCTTTCGTTTATAAAATATTATAAACGCCGTTTTGTAGAAGCAATCAACCAACTTAGCTGATTGAGTCGGCTAACATTTCTAGCCGAAATTAGCCGCACAAGTCGGCGGCGGCTCAATAGCCTGAAAAATAGTCGGCGGCGGCTAAGCCGCGGCTATCAGCCGATCGGCTTCGTTCTCTGCCGGGGGGCCGCGTACCAAAAATGTCTTTATGTCCAATGAATGTTTAGGACACAGTGAATCCAAAAAACTTTATTGAAAGTTCTGAACAAGGACTACTTTTTGCATAAAACTGCTATTTAAAAATTTTTTTTTTATTTTGAAACCCTAATATTTGTAGCAGATTTGGACTACTTTTTGAATAAAACTGATATGCAATTGATACCATAGTTCTAGCTACAGCAAAATTCTTGTTACAGCCAAATATATTTTTTTACAAAAAGAGAAACAATTTATTTTTATTATTAAATTATCAAGTTAATTACTAAATATTAAATAGAAATATATTTAAATAAAATAATTAAAAGAAAATTAGTTATTTCTTACTAGGGTTGTTAGTGAAAGTTGTGTGAAGAGATTTTTCATCTTTTGTGGTCAACACCATTTAGATATTTGACAACATTTGCGGTATTTGTTAAGAAAATGTTTGAAGGAGTCGATAAACTGAAGGTAGGAGAACATTTCGCATTTAGTGAATGTTTTTTTATTGCTTATTTAAAAGTTTCCCAACCAAACCCCATTTTCATGTTGTAAGGACATCATTCCATGTTGAGCAACAAAACTTCTAGATTACTTCTTTATTCTATTACCACTTAAGGTAATAGAATAAAGTACAAAAATGAACAATAATAATAAAAGTGTAGTCGTCACTTATGCGTTCTTGGCTAACGATTTCTTGTTTACGAAATGACGATTTTCCAACAAATTAGGTTTACATCAGGGAATTCCCCATTTGCAATTAAAGGTATGTTCAGTGAATGTTTTTACGCATTGCTTTTGTGAGTTGGTGCAAAATTTCTTTATATTTGCACCATTTTCATTTTTGCAGCAGAACACATTGGTATAACTGTAAAAATTTAATTCGATTTAGTATTAATTTTCTTTTCTATATTTCTATTACAACAAAAATTTATAACAAACAATATTGATTTTCTTTATAAACCCGTGGCGAAAATTAATAATTTCTTAAAGTTTTAGGGAAACATTCCGCATAATGCTATTCTTGTAATTGCTACAAATAGAAAACTGATAAACAAGAAAATCCAAATTAGAATTCGAGTTTGTACAAAAATAACAAAATTCCGAATTTATAGCACGAAAACACTTAATTCTTATGATTAGCTCTCTTTGTATTTATATGTGAAAATGATGTATATGTGAAGACGTTTTGTAAAAAAATACTATTTATTTGAGTAAAAAGAAAATTAAAATTTGCAAAAGCTCCTAATCAGGCACTTCTCTTTATTGTTTGTTCCTTTAATAAAAAACAATGCCATACAAATATAGAAGTAATTATAAATGATCCCATTTATTATGTGATATATTCCGTTTAAAAACAAAAAATGCTTTTTTTTTTCATTTTAAAATGTTATTTATTATTTATATTATTGGTTGTTTAGATTTGTAGTTGTTTTTAAGCGCATTTTGTTTGTTTAAAAAGTTTTTAGTTTAATTAATTCCTAAGAATGTTTCAGTAGGAAATAAACCAAATATTTTTTGTTAATTTAGTATTAAGTTATACAATTTTTTTTTTAATAAAATAATTCATTTAAAAAGTATACCTTAAATTGTTTTAAATGATTTCTTAAACTTTAAAAGGAAGCTTTAAAAAAACATAAAACACTTATTGATTTAAATTAACTGCTACTTCTACTCAAAATTAAACATTTGCCAGGCAATATAGCTAAAATACAGTTTTCGAAAAAAAAACTTACCTCATCGGAAGCTGGTAATTCGGGTTTCAGAGGGAGATACGATTGGTGTGATGATCAGGGGCCGAATTACGGCATTCGTGATCCTAATTTTTCAATAGAAATTAAATTTATATTTCCCAAAATTAAGCATTTTAGCGAAATTTTTTTATCAGGAACGTTGTACTTTGACCCTTGATTAGAAATAAATGTAAAACTTTGTGTTTTCATCATTAGTATTTTTGTAATTCCTCATTGAAAAAAACTGTTTTCGAACTTTTTCACTAGATCACGAATGCCGTAATTCGGCCCCAGGTACCTGTAAGTTGGGAAAGGAAAGAACATTAGGACAATCAGCGAATTGGAACGCAATATTACCTGGAGCTGACGAACCAAAAGGGTATGTCTGATGTCTTCATAGGGGGGGACGACCGCACCAATGGGTCACAACAGAGTTTTTGTTTGAGGCTATGTGGATCCTGCCGAGTTGTCCGCGTCGCGGATATAGTCAGTCGGGAGGTAGCCGGTAAGGCAAGGCCGGAATGACGATTGATTGCCACGATTCCCTGGAATGGTAGTGATGCGCAAGGAGGCCATCCAAGTGTCTGCCGGCTGAGGGCGTTACCAAGTGGCCCATCATCACTCTGATAACGTATGGAGTTCTCCAATTCCAATTAATTGTGTCGTGTTTGTAATTTTATTTATTTTTTTATTTATATATATATTTTAGTTTAATTTATTTTGTAATCTTTTTTGGTTGTCTTTTGTACTAGCTTTTAGTAAAATTTTTTTTTGTCTATGTATGCGTAGAACTGTATGGGATCAGTTGCATAAAAGAGTAGTTTTGTAATAGATTAAACAAGGCTTGTGGAAAATAGAGGTGGTAGCACCGTTGTATGAATGGAGCGCAGGGTTGTACCCATTCCCAATTATTAGGTTTTGCTAACTTACATCGAACGGCGGCTTTTGCGCGATTTTTTAGGATAATATTCAAAGGAACATTCATGTATGGTATCAGTTGCATATCAGTTTTATTCAAAAAGTAGTCCTTGTGCAGAACTTGCAATAAAGTTTTTTGGATTCATTGTATCCTAAATATTGATTACACATAAAGACATTTTTGGTACGCGGCCCCCCGGAGCCACAATCTGCTCCAAATATTAGGGTTTCAAAATAAAAAAAAAATTTTTAAATAGCAGTTTTATGCAAAAAGTAGTCCTTGTTCAGAACTTTCAATAAAGTTTTTTGGATTCACTGTGTCCTAAACATTCATTGGACATAAAGACATTTTTGGTACGCGGCCCCCCGGAGCCACAATCTGCTCCAAATATTAGGGTTTCAAAATAAAAAAAAAAATTTTTAAATAGCAGTTTTATGCAAAAAGCAGTCCTTGTTCAGAACTTGCAATAAAGTTTTTTGGATTCACTGTGTCCTAAACATTCATTGGACATAAAGACATTTTTGGTACGCGGCCCCCCGGAGCCACAATCTGCTCCAAATATTAGGGTTTCAAAATAAAAAAAAAATTTTTAAATAGCAGTTTTATGCAAAAAGTAGTCCTTGTTCAGAACTTGCAATAAAGTTTTTTGGATTCACTGTGTCCTAAACATTCATTGGACATAAAGACATTTTTGGTACGCGGCCCCCCGGAGCCACAATTTGCTCCAAATATTAGGGTTTCAAAATAAAAAAAAAAATTTTTAAATAGCAGTTTTATGCAAAAAGTAGTCCTTGTTCAGAACTTGCAATAAAGTTTTTTGGATTCACTGTGTCCTAAACATTCATTGGACATAAAGACATTTTTGGTACGCGGCCCCCCGGAGCCACAATCTGCTCCAAATATTAGGGTTTCAAAATAAAAAAAAAATTTTTTAAATAGCAGTTTTATGCAAAAAGTAGTCCTTGTTCAGAACTTGCAATAAAGTTTTTTGGATTCACTGTGTCCTAAACATTCATTGGACATAAAGACATTTTTGGTACGCGGCCCCCCGGAGCCACAATCTGCTCCAAATATTAGGGTTTCAAAATAAAAAAAAATTTTTTTAAATAGCAGTTTTATGCAAAAAGTAGTCCTTGTTCAGAACTTGCAATAAAGTTTTTTGGATTCACTGTGTCCTAAACATTCATTGGACATAAAGACATTTTTGGTACGCGGCCCCCCGGAGCCACAATCTGCTCCAAATATTAGGGTTTCAAAATAAAAAAAAAAATTTTTAAATAGCAGTTTTATGCAAAAAGTAGTCCTTGTTCAGAACTTGCAATAAAGTTTTTTGGATTCACTGTGTCCTAAACATTCATTGGACATAAAGACATTTTTGGTACGCGGCCCCCCGGAGCCACAATCTGCTCCAAATATTAGGGTTTCGAAATAAAAAAAAAAATTTTTTAAATAGCAGTTTTATGCAAAAAGTAGTCCTTGTTCAGAACTTGCAATAAAGTTTTTTGGATTCACTGTGTCCTAAACATTCATTGGACATAAAGACATTTTTGGTACGCGGCCCCCCGGAGCCACAATCTGCTCCAAATATTAGGGTTTCAAAATAAAAAAAAAAATTTTTAAATAGCAGTTTTATGCAAAAAGTAGTCCTTGTTCAGAACTTGCAATAAAGTTTTTTGGATTCACTGTGTCCTAAACATTCATTGGACATAAAGACATTTTTGGTACGCGGCCCCCCGGAGCCACAATCTGCTCCAAATATTAGGGTTTCAAAATAAAAAAAAAAAATTTTAAATAGCAGTTTTATGCAAAAAGTAGTCCTTGTTCAGAACTTGCAATAAAGTTTTTTGGATTCACTGTGTCCTAAACATTCATTGGACATAAAGACATTTTTGGTACGCGGCCCCCCGGAGCCACAATCTGCTCCAAATATTAGGGTTTCAAAATAAATAAAAAATTTTTTAAATAGCAGTTTTATGCAAAAAGTAGTCCTTGTTCAGAACTTGCAATAAAGTTTTTTGGTTTCACTGTGTCCTAAACATTCATTGGACATAAAGACATTTTTGGTACGCGGCCCCCCGGAGCCACAATCTGCTCCAAATATTTGGGTTTCAAAATAAAAAAAAAATTTTTTAAATAGCAGTTTTATGCAAAAAGTAGTCCTTGTTCAGAACTTGCAATAAAGTTTTTTGGATTCACTGTGTCCTAAACATTCATTAGACATAAAGACATTTTTGGTACGCGGCCCCCCGGAGCCACAATCTGCTCCAAATATTTGGGTTTCAAAATAAAAAATTTTTTTTTTTAAATATCAGTTTTATGCAAAAAGTAGTCCTTGTTCAGAACTTGCAATAAAGTTTTTTGGATTCACTGTGTCCTAAACATTCATTGGACATAAAGACATTTTTGGTACGCGGCCCCCCGGAGCCACAATCTGCTCCAAATATTAGGGTTTCAAAATAAAAAAAAAATTTTTAAATAGCAGTTTTATGCAAAAAGTAGTCCTTGTTCAGAACTTGCAATAAAGTTTTTTGGATTCACTGTGTCCTAAACATTCATTGGACATAAAGACATTTTTGGTACGCGGCCCCCCGGAGCCACAATCTGCTCCAAATATTAGGGTTTCAAAATAAATAAAAAATTTTTTAAATAGCAGTTTTATGCAAAAAGTAGTCCTTGTTCAGAACTTGCAATAAAGTTTTTTGGTTTCACTGTGTCCTAAACATTCATTGGACATAAAGACATTTTTGGTACGCGGCCCCCCGGAGCCACAATCTGCTCCAAATATTTGGGTTTCAAAATAAAAAAAAATTTTTTTAAATAGCAGTTTTATGCAAAAAGTAGTCCTTGTTCAGAACTTGCAATAAAGATTTTTGGATTCACTGTGTCCTAAACATTCATTGGACATAAAGACATTTTTGGTACGCGGCCCCCCGGAGCCAGAATCTGCTCCAAATATTAGGGTTTCAAAATAAAAAAAAAATTTTTAAATAGCAGTTTTATGCAAAAAGTAGTCCTTGTTCAGAACTTGCAATAAAGTTTTTTGGATTCACTGTGTCCTAAACATTCATTAGACATAAAGACATTTTTGGGACGCGGCCCCCCGGAGCCACAATCTGCTCCAAATATTAGGGTTTCAAAATAAAAAAAAAAATTTTTAAATAGCAGTTTTATGCAAAAAGCAGTCCTTGTTCAGAACTTGCAATAAAGTTTTTTGGATTCACTGTGTCCTAAACATTCATTGGACATAAAGACATTTTTGGTACGCGGTCCCCCGGAGCCACAATCTGCTCCTGAATATGTGTTTCTAAATAAATATATTTTAAGTACATTACATTCTTCTTATTATTTATATTTCCATTCACTTGGGAATGATAACACGTATAAAATGACAGCTGTCATAAAATTTGCTTTGGCCAGCGTTGCCACCTGGTTTTTTGTGAACCGAGGATAAATTCGCTAGGCTAATGGCACGCACGTGCAAATAAACACATTTTGAAAAAATTTATGTCATATTTATGACACGTTTTAATGTTATTGTCACTTTTGACATCCCTACAATACTTGCTTTGAATTTATCCATCAGAGCAGGTGCGTTCCTTGTAAGGGGTGGTTGCATTGCTGAGTATGTTTCCTACAAAAAATGTTTTATTTTATTTTTAAATAGAGGAAAATGGTGTTTCAATATGAATACTTTTATAATTATGAGTTTTCTTCGAAATCGTTTGTTGTATCTCGTAAACTAAAAACGCTAGAATCTCGAAATTTGGGATTTAGCTTTATCTAACGACCAGAACAAAATCAAACTTTTGGCTAATAAAAAATCGCAGAAATAAAAAAGTTACCGATATTCGGGCCCATTTTTTGGTGGGTAGGGGGACCTACATGTAAAATTTTTTCTATCTTATATTAGGACCCCTGACAAGAACCTGAAGTCAAAATAAAAATATAGCCACAAACAAAAAGTCGGTAGTGAAAGTGTTAAGGGGCTTACTAGCTTTAATTTTTTTTTTAGATTTTGTTTCTTTTTTTTCAATAGATTCAACTTTTTTCTATATGCTATGGAAATTTTGGAGAAAAAGTCACAGAAATAAAAAAGTTTCAGCTTGTTAAACAAGCTCCTTGCCCTATATTACACATGAGCAATATTTACTTTAATTGCTTTTTTCTCAAAACAAGATATTGAAAATCGGGTGCCACTGTGCAGCCTTAACGAGTGGACCAATTTTTAGAGGACTAAAAAAATTAAGTCCCTGACATAGAAAGATTTTTAAATTTTGCTAGCATTTTTCGTTATTTTTAGTTATTTTTTTTTAAATTAGAGAACAACGATTTTTTTTGGGTGTTTTTTTTTTAATTTTTGAGTTAACCCTCGTACAATTTTAATGCAGTATAATAAAAAAATATTTTTGATTTTTTTATAATTGCTTAAATATTGTCGAGAAAGTGCGAAATGCATTCAAATATTGCATTTGATTATGAATGTATTGTCTCAAAAAATTGGTTGTTTTTTAATTGCGAATCGTAAAGAAGACAATTAAAGTTTTCATATGATTTTTAAATCTTTGAAATAATCCATGTACTTTAAGAAATTTGACTTTTCAGAGTTCACTACTTTTACAATTTTTTGGATTTTTTAGAAACTGATAAACGGCAATAAAAACGAGCGTTTACAAAATTTGCAGAAACTGAAAACGGTAGTGTCTAATACACATCCTAGAGAATACGTGTACGAAACCTAAAAGAATTTAAATGACCCCGGGTAAGATATTGGCTGCAATTTTTTTTTTTTTTTTATTTTTTTAAGGAGAAGCAACACTCAGGAAATTCTTCCTATTAATTAATGTGATGCTTTCATAGGAAAGGGGATAGTGGAGACATGAAAGGTGGTGAAAAGATGAAGAGCTTCAAACATGGCAACACTGTAATTGCGTGAGATGTTAAGTCTTAGAACAGTTGTTGATAGCCACCTGATGAAGAGTTGGCGAATTTATTGAAGCTTTTTGTTTCATAGCCCTGATTCATTATTTTACTTCGGTGGGGTTAAGTGCTATGGGGTTAAGTGCAATGGACGATATATATTTTCGTTTTATGAAAAGTAATTAGTGTCTGACCGAACAGTTCGGTAAAAGAAATGTATAACAAAATAAATTTTACTAATGGAAGCACTTTGTTAGGCCGATCAGATGCGATTTTGAGATTCAAAATTAAGTAAAAGTCCAAAGAATTCACTTTTTGGCTGCTGAACTTTCGGCTAAATCGAAAAAGTTTGTCATTCAGTTTGCTTTACAGCTTTCGTCTTTTTCCACAAATTTGACATTCACAGTCGCATTAAATCGGTTCAACGATTATTTTTCCATCTGTACTAAAATACTTTATAAAATTTGCCCTGTAGCGATGTCTCAACTTAAAACGCAAAAGTTGTCAACTCTGAAAGTAAAAACCATACGTCAATCTGGTAACATTGTGAGACAGAGACGGATGAGATTAGAAAAATAAACAAAAATCTAAAAATAGAATATTTGTGTTGTTAGTGTTGTCACTTCTGAGTATAATATACAATAACAGAAAAAGCTAATAAGAAAGAAAACTGCAATTTAGCTGCATTAGATTCGAGGCCATACTTGGGTGTGATGGCTAAACGGTCATGACTTGGTATTGTTTCGTTTGTAATGTAAGTTGAGCGCAGGTCTGATTCTTACAGCCGCAGGTTGCGGAAAAACTTATCATATAGAGACAATCTGACAATTATAAAACACAAATAATAATACAATTTAAATGGAAAGTCACTGATGAGCCTGTCCATTAAAAAGGCAGAAACTAGTCTAGTCTGATTTAAATATTAATAGTGTTTATAATTTTTAGAGAAAAACGTTTATTCTTCTTCTTAACCTTAACATTTCTAAAAGAGAGAATTTTGTTCACAAAATAAATGAACATTTTTTTAAAATTAATGAAAATTTTATTTTTTTTATGAAAACTAGTTTTTAATAAAACTTCTTCATTGAGTGTAAGTAAATTTATAAAAACAAAATTATATTTCTTCATACAATTTTATGAAAATTTGCATTAATTTAATAAAAATTTCGAAAGACTAATTCCAGTGCAATTTCGTTGATTTAATGCAAAAATTGATAAATATCATGCAGATAATTTTCTCAATGCAATATCGAAACTTCTCTATAATGCGCCCATAAATGACAAAAAAGCCATAAAATATATCTTTTGGTCAAATTGTTCGGTATACATTGAGAGAATTCTGTGCATGATATTAATGAATTTTTGAATAGAAGTAACTTGAACTCGTCCATTGAAACTTTTAAATTAAAGTTTTCATAAAAATTTATGAGAAATATCATTTCATTAATTTATAATTTCATTCACTCAATAAAGAAGTAACATTAAAAAACTAGTTTCATAAAAAGAATATAGCTTTTCATTAATTTTATGAAAATTTTCGTTTACGTTGTGAAGAAAATCTTCATTAGTTTACCGAATTTTTAATTATTTTCCGTCTACTTAAATTCTCTCTCTGTAGAAGCTTGACAAAAGCTAGAAGCATGCCGATTATGCAGTAAAGGGGAGCATGAATGTCTTGCAAGACATTCACAAGCCATTTTTTTATACACCAACAATTTTTTTTGCTCTAATAACATTAAATATTAAAAATTATAAAAACATAGACAAAATTAAAGTAGCCCATTAAAAAATAAAATCTTTTTTTAAGTTAAATGTTCTGTTTTTTTTTTTTTTGTGCTATTTTAAGTATAAAATCTCCAAAACTGGTATAACAGCACATAAGAGAATATTTTGCAAAACATTCATGCGCCCCTTTATTATGCAGAGTACCGAGTAAAGAAAAAATATTCTTGACAAACGCAAAAAATTAAATTTTGAAGTAAAAAAATGTTAATCAGAAAATTCCCCCCCCCCCCCCACAAATGGAAAATCTGGATCCGTGCCTGTTGCAGAGTGAAGTATGTGGTTCTCTTTTATAGTTATATTTTATGTATGTCTCTGGCCAAAATGTCTTCGGGTCAAATTATCATGTCTTAGTTTTGTCTTCACTAAAAAATTTTCTTGTAATGCCTTAAAGACAAGTAACAACGTCACAGAGCACACTAAAGTTCAACACAACTACTGCACAGTGGGATATTTGTCAAAATTTGTGAAAATAATTTTGTTGCGCAGTATGTTCTTTTTAGGTAAACTTAAAAGATCGGATCAACAATTTTACTAAATTGTGAAAACTTTAATATGCAGAAAATTATTGAAATTTCCTTTTTTATTGTGAGAATTTTGTTTTTTTTTTTCTTTCAACAAATAAAAATGTATTCGCCTGTGTTTCCATATTACAATTTTGAAAAATTGCTTAAAAACACCAATATTTTAAAAAAAAAGATCGAACCAACAATTTTACTAATTAATTTTCTTTTTTATTGTGAAAAATTTGTTTTTTTCTTTCAACAAATAAAAATTTATTCGCCAGTGTTGCCATATTACAATTTTGAATAATTGTTTAAAAACACCAATATTTTCAAAAAAAGATCGGATCAACAATTTTGCTAAATTGTTAAAATTTTAATATGCAGAAAATTATTGAATTTTCTTTTTTATTGTGAAAAATATGTTTTTTCTTTCAACAAATAAAAATTTATTCGCCAGTGTTGCCACACCAATATTTTTTAAAAAAGTCTCAAAAACTCTGTAAATCTGATAGATCAAATTGTACATTACAGTTTGATTTATAAATAAGTACTTTAGCAATCAATAAAAAATAAAATTTTAAAATAATTTTAACCCGTTAAGTATATACAAAACAGCAAAGTTTAAATTCAAATTGCAAACACAACCGCTAGATGGCGCAATAAGTACAAAAAACTTCAAAAAAAGCTAATAGAGACACCACTACACCTTTCTATCACATTTCGTCAAAAAATTAGCATGGAATCGATAAGTGGTATAAAATGTGTTAAAATATTTATTATAATTTTAAAAATTAAAAAAAATAAAAAAAAAATTTTGCATAAAAACCACCAACAGTATTATACTTTCAAAAAAATATGTTCTTTCTAAACATATATGCAAGTAGACATTATATTCTGAAAGGTATTTTTATGTAAAAGCGAGTTGTGTTAGAAAAACCTTTAATTTGTTTATACTTTTCTTCCCAGCCTCATCTAAATTTTAAACAATTCCAAGGCAAATATCAACTTTAACCCACTGTTTCAAAATTTCAAACGCCTCCAATCAGGTAGCTGAAACGGATGCAGATACTCCAACATATAACAAATTTATTGGATAATTCCCTTTCAATCCCCTCTTTAAATGTAGACATGTCAGCAAAAAAAAAAAAAATATAAAAAATCCCAGTTTTGAAAAGTTTTGCTAATTGTGGAATTGTTTACAGCAAATCTTAAGCTCTGACATCAATTTCACATTTGTGACTTTACAGTCTATTTAAGTCCAAAAAATCATTGAATTATGAATACTATTGGTAAATATTTTATTGAGTAGTAATTATGTAGGTTTTAACAACAACCGCGACTTTTACCTTCCTTCTTGGATTTTTGTTCTACCAATAGTGACAATTGGAATTCTTTTTAAAAGTGTCGTAATCTACAGACTATATCTTTTCTAACGCTACCAAGCATTTAGTATATGATATGTTAATAACTCCTTAGCAGGAAATCTTCTTAACAGGAAATCTGCACTCATAATAATTCATGCTAAAAATACGAAAAAAATGTCAAAAATACGAAAAAAAATGTCAAAACATCGAAACGTTTATTTTACAAAATTTTTGGTGTTTTTGACATTTTTTGTATTTTAACGCATGGATTATTATCAGTGTACTGGTTAGTCTCTACTAGCAGATTTCAAATATATTAATTTATTGAAAATCTAAATAGAAACAAAACAACAAACTAATATAAACCACCATGACAGTATGTGGAGGGTATAAAAATGGCGAGCACTCGATTTTTTTATGCAAAAAAGTGCCCTACTTTGGGGGTCTTATTGCCGCCTTATTAACCTCTAAACTTAAGATTATGATGTGAGCAAGATTATTCAAGTTCAAGATCATTTGTTTTTTGTTAAACAAAAAACCGTGCAATGTTTATTTATTAATTAAAAAAACTTAATCTTGACATTACATCAATTATGCTTGTTCCAAATTTTATTCCAAGAGGACCTTTAAGTAAGAAATGTCCGAATTATTGCCAAAAAAATTGTGCCATGAAATAATTATAAGTTCAACCATGAAATTGTGGATTTTTCCAATTTTTTTTGCACTAAACCCAGAACTACTAAAATGCTATTGAAAAATAAAAACAAGCCAACATTTTTTTTAAGATTTCTTCACTATTTTTTACTTTAAATACGTACGAATGTCATGTTATGAACTCTGGAAATGCCCATATAATTTTTAATAACAGTATTTTACCATATTTAATAACGTGACGTGACAAGGTTGAAATTTTATACGGCATTAACTCCAAGGAATATGCGCCGGTATTTTGTTTATTTATAAGTTTGTCACAATAAACTTGATTTGAAATAAAAGTTTCAAGCACTAGCTACCAGCAAATCGAAGTTATGAGAATAAATGTTGTTTTAAAGTGACAAACGTGACATTGATTAAAAAAATCGAACATTGTTAACAAATATCGCGACTATATTTCCCTGATGAACAGATTATGAAAACTTATCTTTAGTTTATGAAAACTAGATTTATTTGTACACAATACTAAAGTACTCAAGAAAACAAAATCAACATTGATACCCATATTAGCTACAAAGTGGACCCAGAGTTGCAATATTTTTGAAGTATTTAAAATATCAGGAAAAAAGACTCTTTGTGAAAAGTCGCATAAAAACCGAACGATTTCGAATATCGGAAAAAGCTTAGACACCCCCTCGATTAAATTAAATATGCATTACACTCAGAATATTATGTAGTTTACTGTTTGTAGTTTAATAAAGAAGTTTTCAGTTGAGTTAAAAATATTTAAATGAACATGCATTTATTTTTCAAATAAATATTTTTTTCAACTTTTTATACATTTGTTCAAAATAGTTTACTACCGTTTACCGATTTTTTTTTAGTTTCATTTCATAAAAATGTAAACACAAAATCGCAATATTGTAGTTTATTTGTTTTCGTTGCAATTTTTGTAAATTTAAATTATTTTTTTCAAAAAAAAAACATTCAACAACATTCGTGTTCGTTTTTTATTAAAAGTGTTTGTTTAACCTCTACACAAAATGATTTCAAATGAAATTACAAGAAATTTAAAAAGTTTACACAAATGTTTTTGTGTATACATTTTGTCCAAAGAAAAACAAAAAAAAAAAAACTGAAATAATTTCAAATAACTGAACATAACTTTTATTTTTACTGATCTGTAGTTAAAAATTGAACATTTATTTTTAACTTACTATTTATTCTATTGTTAATTATTTAAAAATAAATAACAAGAAACAGTTGATTTGAATGAAAAGTCAGTAGACCGGATTTTAAGTGATTTATCTTAAATTACATTTCCAGTTAATTTAAACTAAAAACAATTTTGAGTGTACGATTCCGTAATAAAACGTTTGATTTAATGTTAATCGAAAAACAGATTTTTGTATAACAAAAAATATATACACAAAGAAAAATGATTGGTTGGAATTTGGTCGAAACCAATAAAATTTATTTAATAGGACGTTATTTTACTTGGAACTTCCAATAATTGATTAATAAAGCAAAAATACTCTTCTGGAAAATAAAAAGAAGGAAAAGTAACTAAAATCTATCCATTCATCCAATTATTAGTGTTTACAATCAACTTTAAAATTCAGTTAGTAATTGTGCGCTGTAGAAGCAACCATTTATTTTGTGATAATACAAGGTGGCGCAAAATTAATCCTCCTATCAGAAAATGCTATAAATTTTGCGATTGGCCCCGAATGTCAGTTCTGTTTTGACATTTGTGTAGTAAACACATGCGAAATACACGTTAATAAACAATGTTACGCTACACTGCTCCAGAACGCGGAATATTGGTGACTATTTATTTGACCAATAATCGGTCGGTGACTTTGGCACAACGTGAATTTCGTCGCAGATTTCCTGGCCGTCCAACGCCTACTGGTGAAACACTGCGACGTTTAGCAACTCGCCTCGAAGAGACTGGCACAACACGAGATGCTGCCAGGCGTGGCAGACCCCGGAGTAGCCGTTCTGCAGAGAATATTGCTGCTGTAGCCGAGGATGTCATGGAAGCGCCGTCGACATCGACCAGACGACGTGCCACGCAAATGGGTATCAGTCGACGGTCTTTACAGCGAATTTTGGTACAAGATTTGAAGATGTTTCCGTACAAAGTCCAGACGGTGCATCAGCTGTTAGCTGCTGACCGCCAATCGCGTGTAACATACGCTCAAGCCATCCCAAGCCTAATCTCCCGTTTTGACGATTTGCACTGGCCAGCAAGATCGCCTGATTTGACCGCTCCAGACTTCTTTTTGTGGGGCTTTTTGAAGTCGCGGGTTTATGTCAACAAGACACTTGCAGCTCTTAAAGACAATATCCGTCAAGAATGTGAGGACCTATCGCCGGAAGTTTTGGCCAAAGTGATGGAAAATGCCATAAAAAGGGCTCAAATGACAATCAACTGTGGCGGCGGCCATTTACATGACATCATATTCTCGACTTGATGTAAAAAAAATTAAAATACCAAATAAAAATAATCCACAAGAAGAATCAAAGTTTTTCATTTTTTGTTTAAATTACAGCCAAAAAACATCGGAACGTTATTTTTGCGCCACCTTGTACAAGAGAATTGGTACCATCTATCAAATTTTTAAAAAAATTATCGAACTTCCGAGTTCAAATCTCGGAAAAGAGAAATACAAAAAAATTTTTTAATTAAAATAAAATATTCAAATGTTTAAATAGCAAATACGGTAATGAAAATTAAAAGTGATTGCGGTGCAATCAGTAGAACAGAGGACTATTAGTCTGAAAGCCACGGTTCAATATCAAAAAAATCAAAAAAGTTTTTTAATTTCAATAAAATTTTATGGAATGTAATATTTATTTAAAATGTAATACAGGGTTAGGCAACTGAATATTAGCTTTCACGACTAAAACTATAATTTAACATTACGGTTGATGTCGTAACTGCTAGAATTCAATTGGCAACAAATTCGGTGGCCACTACTGAGACTGTTTTCTGGGTGTATTTTGCACACCAATTCACGTGTCTTCGAAACTCCTTTCATTTGATACCCCATTTGTCAATAGTTACTTTAAACATCATGGATCTCTGAAATTTTTATACATTTAGAACTGACGGTCCGGGTTGGCATACCTCCCTTGTTAGTGGAAACTTTTGCCGTTTATTCTTTAAGCTTGATATCCTGTATGGCTTTTACTAAATAATAGTCTAGGATAGGCTTTGTTGCATTTTTGTTGTACGTAGTTTCCAAACAAAATAATAATTTACAATATATGCCATACAAACAACCTAGAGAACCGTTAAAATTGCTTTACTTACCCCACCCACACGTCCCAATTTACCCCATTATGACAAAAACTCACAAAAACTGTCATACTTTTGTTTAATGCTTAATTATTTGCGATAACCAATACATCATTCGTAGTATACATAACAAAACAATAATTTTTTTTTAGAAAGGTTTAGGTTCAGAAGAAGTATACACGTTTTGCTCTAATAATTATAAACACTAGCTTCTGAATTTTTTTTATGTACAGGCGTCATCAGTGATTTTGCATTAAAATTGTATTATTACGTGTGTGTTTTCAACAACATGCGGCTGTAAGAATCAAACCTTCGCTCTTCTTACATTACAAACGTAACAATACCAAGTCATGACCGTTTAGCGATCACACCCAAGTATGGCCTCGAATGTACTGCAGTTTTCTTCCGTATTAGCTTTTTTGTTATTGTATATTATACTCAGAAGTGACCAACACTAACAAACACAAATATTCTACTTTTTAGATTTTTGTTTATTTTTCTAATCTCCTCCATCTCTATTTCACAACGTTACCAGATTTTTATGGTTTTTACGTTCAGTGTAGACTTCTTTGCGTTTATGTTAAGACATCGCCACAGGGCAAATTATAATGTATTTTAGTATTATTTTAATGTTTTATATTTACCTGATTGAAAATATAAAAGAATATATATATATATATTACTTGAGCCAGAGTAAACACTAAATTTTTTTATATAAATAGAACATTTTTGGTCTTCAAAGTTTAGTAACGTTATGAGGCTTGTTAGAAAATGACCCTAACCACATGTTTGATTACTAAGAAGACAATAATGGAGCAAAATTGATGATTAGTAGGTTTTTTGTTAAAGTTCTGCCTATTATGGAGGCTCTAGCTTTTCTAAAACTTCGTGTTCTGATGAGATCTTTAGCCAGATCGAAATACTAGTATCAACCTAGCTAATATATTTGATTTGCTTTATTTTTGTAAATATACGGAGGTTGAAAGCTCGTTATAAATTTAAAATAACATAAAAATAATCTCGATGTATATAAAAACAAAAAACTAATATAACTGTAGAAATTTTTTTTTGTTCATAGGTTTTAGTTAACTCTGTCTCTTCTGATTAAAATAATACATTGTGAATGCTGTGATTGACAAAATTACACTTAGCCACAATCAACGCTGTGTCGACCGCAGCTCAACTCGCTAAGAGGTGATGCTACGTGTCATAGCCTGTTGTATGGCTGTGGGTTTAAAACTCACTACGACAAAAAGTAAAAAGTTTTTCATATAGAGCAATTTAACAATATAAAATACTATGTTCAATTGACACATAAATTAACCACTGACGAGTCCTTGGAGGGGACGAAACTGCGGGAGTATGGAGTATCCATTGTGTCCCTTAAATTTTTCAATAAAAATGTTCTTCTTCTACCTGTAAAAACCTAACTAATCTTCAGTAATTAAATGTAATAAAATTAATTACGATCGTCATTCTATGATGGTTAAAATCACTTTACCCCGAAATTTTTTTTGAGATGAAACAATTACACCACTACAATTTTTTTTGTTGTTTTTTTTTTAATACGTTGCAATAACGTAATAAAAAATACGACTAAAAAATATGGATATGTGAAAATGCAATTTACCCCAAACCAAATTACCAAACCTTCCCTTCATGTAAATTTATCAAAAAAAAAAATTGTTATTCCCTGGTGCCAGCAAAATAACAAATTATAACAAATATGAATGATACACTCAATTATGATCTTTCTACAATCTCCCAATGTTGTATGTTAACCCATAGGTCCGTGAATTTAACGCTGTCACCTGTTCAATTGGGTGGTATTAATATTGAAGAATCGGATACTCTTGATGTTCTGGGCATGAGGATTCAGTCTGATGTCCGTTGGAATAAGCACGTTTTCCAAGTGTCGAAAGAAGCATTCAAGTGTCTCGGTTTCCTGAGACGGTGTAAGAAGTACTTCACTCCTTCCGATTTACTTAATATTTATACCACCTATTCCATTTTGTATTCCATTTGCCGACCGAAAATGGAATACAACTCCCATATATGGGCATGGGCTTCAAAGTCTATTTTGGAGCTTCTGGACCGTGTGCAAAGGAGGGCGTCGGCGCTCATCAATGACGAGAGGGTATCAAGCTCTATTGACTCATTGGAGCATCGTCGGAATGTGGGTTGTGTAACATTGTTCTATCGATATTACCATGGAAATTGTTCTGCTGAGATAAGTGAACTTATCCCCAGGGCCCGTATTTTCATTCGAAACACTCGCTTATCTAGCAGAGCTCATCCGTTTGTAGTCGATTGTCCAGTGAACCGCACATCGCATTACAGGGAAAATTCGTTCATCAGCCGTACTAGCCGTATGTGGAATAAACTCCCCGCGGAGGTCTTCCCTGTCACTTACAATGTAGCGAAATTCAAATCAAATATTCACAAACACTACTCCCTCTTTCCTCCTCCCCATAACCTAATTTCCTGATATCAACACAATGTATTGCATTATAGGGGGCATCCCCTGAGTGTTGGTCTAACGAAAAAAAAAAAAAAAAAAAAAGATGATTGCCTGATATCTGTTTCGCAAAATTTTGTTCAAAAACAAAATATTGACAATAAACATTTAGAAAAGACTTACTTTTTTTTTTTTAAAGAAAAGACACACTCAGGAAATTCTTTCTATTTATTCTGTGTTAGAATTCCAAAGAAGCACGTGTTTAATTCCATATGATTCAAAAAGTAAACATTTATTCTATATTTATATTGAAAACACACAAATACATAGAAAAAGAAGAGCGGATTGTATTGAATGAAAATGTTTATTAAATCAACAGGTGGTTATCGCAACGGTACTATTTGTTTACCTTTCTCAATATGCTTTGATGAGAGGAAAATACCACTAAAACGGATATAGCAGAAAGAAAACATGCGCACTCAATCAAAGAAATTTTGGAACCCTACAATTAAAATCCACAATTCATTGATGCTGTTGCAAAAATATTGGTTGGATGGTTTGTTGAATGAAATTTAAAAGTCTTAACAATTTCTGTTCTACTTAAGGCAAAAACTACCAACGATATGAAAAATTACTTTATTTGCAAATTTTAGTCCTTAACGTGCTGTTAAAACGATCACAACTAAATAGCGGTTGTAAATAAAGTGATTAAATTAATTATTCAAAATAAATTTAAAATATAAAAAAAAAAAAAAAATATATGCCTAAAAAATGTGTACAAAATCTGAAGCATTCCTTGGAAAAAACATAAATAAATAAAAAAAAAAATAAAAAATTAAAGATATTAAATAAAAAATTAAAAAAAAATTTAAGAAAAATAGTAAATAATAGTAATAGTAAAATCTAAAGTATTCCTTTGAAAAAACATAAAAAAATTAACATAAATAACTAAAGATTTTAAAATAAAAAATTAAAAAAAAAAAAAATTTAACAAAAATAGTAAACCATATAAAAGTTGTAAGAAAATTTTTACAAAAAAATAGTGAAAAGTAAAAAAAAAAGTTATTAAAAATAATTTCAGGGGTTTACTCTTTTTTGATTATTTTTTTTAAGTGAAAAGTAAAAAAAAAAGTTATTAAAAATAATTTGAGGGGTTAACTCTGTTTAGATTTTTTTTTAATTTGTGATATTTTTTTTCACATTACGATTGTGTGAACTTTTTTTTAAATACTGTAAAAATTTTGGCAACAAATTCGCTGGAATCAAAAAGTTTCAGTTTGTTTAACCAACTAATTGTTCTAAATTTTACTCGCGTGATATTTATATTAAACTCATTGTTAACCCTCTAACTGGCTCTACGCCGTTTTGCAGTGAATTTTTTACCACATGTTCGGCATGAAAAATAAAAAATAAAGTTCTTCTGCAATAATTTTTTTTTGTTGTCTACTTTAAGCGATATTTGTCAAAATAGGTTAAGAAAGAGGTTATCGCGAAAACTAATGAACGAAATGAAAGGTGTAAGTTTAGGCAAACATTATTTCCAATTCAAAAATTAAATTATTCGTGATTTTACTTAAGCAGATATCGACTAAAATTTCAACGAAAACGCACCTTAACTTTAATATATTCAAATTACACGTGTTTGGTTTTGTTCGAATAAACGAGTAACTCGATTTTGATGTTTTTAACTTACTCGATTAATCGAGTAGGATTTTAAAATAACTCGAGTGACTCAAATATTTTAAATAATTTTATTTCATTAATTTTTCCATAAAAAATACCTAAAAGCACACAAAAAAATACAAAATTAGGAGTTCCGGAACGTATTTTATAAAAAGTAATTAATTTAGAACTAAAAATAAGTTGCAATAATATACACACAGAAAAATAAAGTGCCAACCGAATTGGAAAGCGTATTTTAAAAGTAACAACTAATAAATTCAGTTGGAACAACGCTATTTACCTTAGATTTCAGAATACTTTGGGCGTTGCAACTAAAATTCAGTTAAATTGACTAAACTGTGTTATGAAAACTTATATTCAGTTCCACCAACTGACTGAAATTCGTAATAACCGATTTTGAGCCGTAGTAACCTATTTTCAGTTGGCAAATTAAACATACATGTCTATACATTTCCATACATGGTCATATGTGTTCATTAGAGAAAATTGAGGTAATATTTATATATCACATATGAACTGTTTTGCTTTTTTTCTTTCGTTTTCATAAAGATCGACTTTTACATTTTTTTTGCAAATATTAAAAATATTAAGAAAAATTATATTACTTTTTCTCCTTCATTAATAAACGAAAGAGTTCAATTTTATTTTGTTTGCAAAATTTATAATTTTTAATGTATGTGATGAAGTTGAATAAAGATCCGAAATAAAGATAAGAGTGACGGCTTAGGGTGGTCCTTATTTTTCAACCTGCGATTTTTGGAGCTGCCCCCCTCTTAAAATATTTGTTTGGGTACAAAAATTCACCATGCAAAAAATTAGAGTTCTAGCATAACGGGAAGATGTCCCGCATCGCCCTTGAAAATCGGGCCCTTGGAAAAATGGGCATAATTTAAAAAAAAAATTACAAATTTTTTTTTCTTCAAAATTAAAAAAATATAAAGTAATTTTTGTGTTGGGTTTAATCATAACTACTCAGATAAAAAATATTACTTTCCCAGAAAATCGCTAACTTACCCTAACTTTGTGTCAAAAAATTAATAAATACTTTGGGTGTACCTCAAAGTGACTTTTTTGCATTTTTGAAAATTTTATTCAACAAAAATCAAAAATCTAGTATTAGCTGTCAAGTATTGCATTAAAAACATCTCAAGTATTAAATAAGCCAAGTATTACGGATATCCGTTGTCAAAAATTTTTGTTAGATCATTTTGATTCTAGCGGATTTCAACGTTTTTTTAAATTTGTATAGACTTTTTTTTAACAAGATTTTTGTAATATTTCATCAATGTTATTGTGTATGCTATTTTATATAATTGTATTAACTTTATTATAAAGTATAATTTTTCGTGTTCATAGTTAACCTGTGTTTTCATGGGGTCACAATTGACCCTCGTATTTTAAAGAGTCAAAAATCACAAAGATGACAAAATAAATTTTTGTTTATGTTTCTAATTGTAGTTCATTTACATTTTAAAATTAATTAAAATTAATTATTTAGTATAAATTCAGATATTTGTATTCATATTTAAATTGATTTTTTTGTACATATTCAGGAGTATTTTTGAAAAACGTATTTTTAATATAATAGTGTAATTTTTTTTGCATCCGGGTAGTGCTTCCGATAATCGGCTACAATTTGCATTATTACTTGTCAAAATCTCATTTTTATTTTTCGCCCATGCAACGAAAGACCACCCTAGTGACGGCTATATCCAACCTGTAACACCAAAAGATGATGAATTCAGTTTAATTCGATATTGCAAAAAAAAAAATCTTTACAATTTAGTAGTTTTGCAATTGTTGCTAGTTTTTGTTGTTGAATATTTAGATATATAAAAATTTTGCTTAGTTTCGACGTCTACATAAACTTTCCGCTTATTTGAGTATCATGATCAGAGAAGACAAATAGGCTTTTTGGCCATTTTTAGTCATATTTGTTTTTCTTGGCAGTTTTTGATTTTTCATTTTTGTGCTTAAAAACAGCTTTTTCTTAAGATTTTTAAGCTTTTCAGATATTCTTTGCTTTAAATTTATGTTTTCTCAAATTTTTACTTCTTGTTTTAAAAAGTGTATTTTTTACCAATTTTTGCAGATTTGCTATTTTGTGACATTTTTTGTCTACTCTGATCATAATGTCTGTAATTGTTTAAGGATATTTATTAAATATCCTTATTATTTAAAATATTATTTATGAAAAAAAAAATAAGAATGTGATGTTAGGTATGGGTCTCGGTCGGGAACGTTTTTTCTACAAAATAACCAAATAAAAATATTTTTTTATCAGTACAGTGTTGACCTTAGCGTGGTGCCACGTAAAAAAGTTATACCCCTACTAAAAAAGTTTTACATTTAAATTTAAACGGTAACTGCCAAATAACCAGCGATTACCGTTTTAACAATACATTTTTTTTTTAAATCTTAACTGAAATCGAAAAAACTTGTATTTACGCGATTAATCGAACAAAATTATTCGAGTTATTATTTACTGGAAATTGGCCATTTTAATTTACTCGAACAATTGCTCTACTAAAATTCATTGATTAATCGAGTAACGGTTAAACCTAATACATACTGCTACATACATTATTTCAACCAAATTTCATAATAATTCGTCTATTAGTTTTCAAGTTCACAGGATATCCTTTAAAGGTATCCTGATCGAATACCGTGTGGCCTAGGATATAACTAATGACCTATTATAAAAGCCTAAGTTTAAATTTTACTTTGTGTTTATTATCAATAGTTTTTAGTAATTAAAAATACTTTTTTAAGGTTTTTAAAAAATGTAAATTCAATGAAGAATTTCATTATATCCAAGAAATATTATTAATATTAAGAAATTTTTCATAAACATTTTTTAATCCATAAGCGCTTCATTGTCGGAATGATTCATTAGTTTTATTAATATTTTCATCAATTCTACAAACATTTCATAAACATTGACTTTGATGAAACCTGATTCATGGATTCTATGAAAAGTTTCAATAAACGAATTCCGGTGACAATTTTCTCTTAGTGTAGGAATATTTTATCCATAAATATCTTCCCAAAAGTTGTTTGTTTGTCTAGTGGCCCTTTTATGGCAGAGCAAAGAAACCTGTATTTATACGATATTTTAATTCACGTTTCGATTCTACACCAAAAATATTAAAAAAAAAAAAAATGATTCCCCGTATTAAAAGTGCATTGTTTTTTTTTATAACACACAATCAAAAAGCATTTTAAGCTGAGAAAAATAGCTTTATAGTAACACCATTTGGAGTTTCACTGTGCAATCTTAACGGATGGACCGATTTTCAATCTGTTTTTTCTTCGGTTTTGTAAAGTAAAAACATTTTGAAACTTTTACCTACCCTGTTAAAAATCGACATATATGAATCCCTACATGAACGCAAATGCTTCATACATGCCCACATGCATCCATGCATGACTCAAATGCACACAGAGAAATAAAGTGCCAACCGAATTAAAAAGTGTATTTCAATGGTAACAACTTATAAATTCAGTTAGTACAAACGATATTTACATTCGATTTCTCAATATTTTGGGTGTTGCAATTAAAACTCAGTTGACTTAACAGAATTTTGTTGCAAAAACTAATGTTAAGTCTAAAATGCGTAATAACCGAATTTGAGTCGTAGAAATCGAATTTCAGTTGGCAAATAACTAAATTTTTCTCTGTGTGGTGTGTTCATAAACCATATGAGGAATCATATATGTTCATCTGTGTGCATTACCGAAAATTTAGGTAATATTTTCATAATTAAACATACATGTCTATACATTTCCATACATGGTCATATGTGTTCATTAATGAAAATTGAGGTAATATTTATAGGCGTTAGGTAATAGCGTCCAAAACCATAAAGCCCAAAAACCGAAAGGTCATATCGCCCAAAAGGCTAGCATATTGCCCAAAAGTTTATGTACAGAATTGTCATATCACCCAAATGCAATGTCATATTGCCTAAAGGTTTTTTTTGGGCAATATGACATTTGCTTAAATTAGATAATTCTTAAAAATACAAGACAGTAAATTTCATATTAACAAAAATTAATAGAACATTAATAATTCAACAAAAAATTTAACTGCAACAATATTGAAAATCTTTGCTTTATAAAGTTTTTCTGCGTGGCGGCCTGCGGCCGCTCTTAGGGGTTTTCTCCTCCATGGGACGCGGCAGGTGGCTTCGCTGAATAGTTTCCCTGCGCGCGTCACACTAGGGAAGACAATGAGACGGGCGCAGGAAAACTGTATTCAGCGAAGCCACCTGCCGCGTCCTATGGAGGAGAAAACCCCTAAGATCGGCCGCAGGCCGCCACGCAGAAAAACTGAACAGTGTAACAAAAGAATCAAAAAATACAAAATAAAGGCTTATTGCGGTGTGTAATTAATACATATGGCTTTATTTCTCATGTTTGATGGGTAATAAAACCATATGACTTTATTACCCATCAAATATGAGAAATAAAGCCATATGACTATGAGCAATAACGCCATAATGGCTTTATTTCTCAATTCATTTGGTAATAAAGCCATATGGCTTTATTTCTCAATGCTATGGGAAATAAAGCCATATGGCTTTATTACTCACAAAATTTTTGTTTGTTAAATATTTCTATTAGAAAATTGAATAAATGTTTTCTTTACTTTTATTAAAAATATTAACTCAACTCTCCTTTATTTCGGGCACTATAACATTTTCAAGGCTGGAATTTTTGGGCTAAAAATTTGGGCGTTACCTAAAAAAAATGTCATATTGACCAAACTCGATGCCATGTTGCCCAAAAAATCAAAAAAATTTACAACAACAAAATATACAGACTGTTTTTGGGCGAGATGACATTTGGTTTTTGGGCTTTATGGTTTTGGACGCTATTACCTAACGCCATATTTATATATCACATATTAACTCTAATGAATATTTGAATGGTGGTATATGGATATGTATGATCTCGAATTACTTCATATATGAGCATGAATGATTTCATACATGCTCATAAATCGATGCATATATGTTAATTATTAAAACGACGAATTTTTTGCGACTAAAGAATTTATTTGTGTGTAAAGAAAAATTAAGAATTTCAGATGAGATGACTCCAGGACGGCACCCGATTTGGCCTTTTAAAAGTTCTATAATGAAATGGTCACCAGGGTTGCCATTTTAGTCCGAATTCTTATTTATAATTTTTATAATAATAACTAATATTATATTTTTCTAGCGCAAAAAGAATTTTTTTGAATAAATTATTTATTTATATTTTTATTATTGTTTAAATGTTGCTGTCTATACTGATTTTTGAAGAGAGTAAACTCCTTAAACTAAAAAAATTTTTTATGCATTAAAAAACTAGAGAAAAAATTAAAATAAAAATTAAACAAATAAAAAAACTGATTAAACATTGTGCAAATATTGAACAAGCATTTAAAACTTAAATTCAAATAATTACAAAAAATTTAATATAAAAAACATTTTTGCCAAAAATTATTTTCATTCAGTGTTTCTTTGTGATAATAGCGTTGGAAAGGTAATAAAACTTATTATATAAATTTTATTTAAATTGTGTCAAAAATCAGTAGCATATTGAGTTTGCTGTTCTATTATAACCGAAACGCGGGTTTTCAAGCCTCAAAACCGAAACCGATAAAAATAAGTCGGTTTTTAATAAATTCTTTAACAAATTCAAAAAAAGGAGAATCCCTGATTTTAAAGAATAATCTTGGGCTGAGCCCTTTCTAATTTTTTTTTTGGTAAACATTTGAAGATTTTTCTTATTATATTCAAACTTATTAGTGACCGACCGCAGACTTTGGCCAAATACCTAGACAATGTGGACAAATTTTGATATGGACAACATATTTGTTGAGCAGTTTTAATTTGATTTTAAACAAAAAATTTAATGTAAAAGCCAAAGTTTACTTATAAGGTTAAATCATTGGCCACCGAAGTTTTTCCGATTTGGCCGATTATTGAATTCAGTGCTTAACTACGTACCTTTTTTCAATTTGACACTCAAAATCGCATCTAATAAGCCAAGAAACATTTTTCCATTTGTCAAATTTGTCCATAATGCTTTAAACTACAGAATACCGACAAAAAAAAAAACATTATCTTGCCGAAGTCTGCGATCGGACACTAAAATTTATTATACTCCAAAAATTCACACTAAATTACATTTCATTGAAACCATGAATGTCGAAATAGGCCCAGTTCCGTTGTTTTAAAACTTTCTTGTGAATAATCATTTGAGTGCCACGAACGAATAAGGATATAAATAATCTGACCAACTATTCCGATTTTGGTGGGAATATCCTGCTTTTGAAAGGCCTTCAATTTTTTTCTCGCTTTTTAAACCAAAATCCCGCTTTTTATATTTCAAAACTTTTTGACAGATTTTTTATAACAAAGCCAGCAAAATTTGTATACATTTTTGAGAGTTCTTTTTCTATGAGTCCACTATTTATTACATAAAACACATATTTTTTAAATTTAAAAATTTTATTGTCAAAAATTACTAATTTTTTGGACGAAAATATAACCCTTTCAAAAAGAATCACACAAAAATTTTAAATTTTAATTTTTTTATTAAATCCAAAAAAATGGTGCAGAAGTGACACAGAAATGTAATTGAATTTGAATATTTTGAGAACAATTCAAAAAATTCTCCACAAAAATATTGATTTTTGAGCCTATCGTTTTTTTTTAATATCTTCTCGGAGTAGTTTTTAAATCCATGTTTTCCGTAAGTCAAAAATGTTACATAAAATAAAATTGATGCGTTTAGAATACTTTGTATGTAAAGTCCACTGAAAATGTAGTTAAAAACCAATGAAATTTCACTTACAAAAAGGACGACTTACATTTCAGTAAATTCAACTAACATTGTCATTTGTTTTTTCCTGTTCAAAAAATTATTCACAATTGTAGTAAAAATTAACCACATATGTTGTAAACAAAAAAAACAGACCTCTCTTTGTTTAATTTTTTTAACAAAAAAAAAAAAACTTCTGTATAATACAGTAATTTGATGTGGTTTGTTTTTTTACATGAACTACATATGTAGTCAAAAATAAAATTTGTTCTACATATGACTGCTTTTCACTTAAAATAAAGCTACTGTATTACAACTCAAACAACTACAAATACTTACAGCAGAATTTCCCTGAATGTGGTTATAACTAAATATTTTCAAATAAAACAAAATTTGAAAAAAACTGACAAAAATTTTTATAATGTTATAAACTTTTTTCTCTGTTTGAATTCAAATAGTTGCCAAAAATTGCTCTTTACCAAAATCACCTCATGTACAAAGTCCGTTTTTGGGATTTCTGTCGGGACTTTAACGGAATAATTCGGTGAACAAGGGTTAATGTTTTTTAATACTAATTATTTATTACTTTGAAAATTTTACTTAATTAATAACTGAACTTATTTTTAGCTGGTTAAATTAAACAAAATTCAAATTTAGTTTTTTAGAATAAATTTGACCTCCGGTTAACATGGGTTAACGATGCGCCACATATTAAATATTTCGGAACTAATTAATCTTGATTTAGTTTAATAATTTGCTATGTAAAATTAGTTTCTTTTATCAAAAATATTTTTTTTTTTTTAATTTTTTATTATCAAAAATACTGACTTTTCTCCAAATCCACAAAAATTAAATCGGTCCACACGCCAAGTGGTTTAAGGGATTACTTCAGTATTATATTTTTTTTAATTTCCGTGATGTGTTTAAAGAAAGGCTCCCAAAATTATTTTAATATTTGCAATCTTTCATTTTTTATTCATAATTGAAGCTTTGAAAATAATTCAAAATTGTTGTAATTTTTTTGGCCTTAGGTGGTTGAGGGTTAACCATCTTTTAATAACTCAATATTTTAAACCTTGGTATTTGGACTTAAATATAATACAACAAATATTTAATAACTTATGATTTTTCTTGACTTTTTTTTTTTAAATTAACCATTTATATGAAAATATGTCCTTTTTGAAAATCGGTAAACTCTATTTTTTTTTTTCGAAAATTTTGAAAAAATTAAAAATTTTTTTTCCATGAATCTTAATCTAACCCAGTGTTTTCCCGTACAAAATTCGACGCTTTTAAAAATAAGAAGCAGCCTAATATTTATTCATAATTACCTTAACAATTTCAATTTAGAAGTGTTGCCAATGATTATTAATCATTACGATTTAAGTTGGAGCTCATTTATCATTTTGTTTGCACACGACCAAAACATGTGTTTAAGGATTAAAGATGTATCTATAACAATGTTGGCGTAAAAGTGTTTTTAATTAATTAATGTATAAATATTAATCATACGTTCATTGTAATTGTCATTATACCGGCTGGCAAAACAAAAAATGTAATTGTGCTACTATATAAAAACATAAGAGAAAAATAAAAAAATAAATTTTATAACAAGTAATCAGGGACCGAAGATAAAAGTAATTTTGAAATTTTTAAACAAAAGAACCATATAGAGCTGTTCCACGTATAGTGTCTTAAGGCAGGCTTACTTTTCGCTAGCAGAATCGTATATCAGACACGGCATAACTGCATGGGGAAACGCAACATACTGTAAATCAATACAACAAACCCAAAACCGAATATTTAAAATTTTACAAAAAAATCAACGATACGTGACAACCCACAACGCACATAATAATATACAACTTCACAACAGAAACACCGATCAAAGCACCAACATACGTAGCAACTTTAATACAAATATCTACAACAGCACTAATAACAACATAGAAACAACTGTCATTAACAACATCAACAACAACCCCAGTAGCAACTGCAATAATATCAACAACCGTGTAAACAACCCCTTGGACAACAACACCTATGATGAGAACAACGTCAAACGAAATCTTCAAATGCTCAGCATTGAAAACATTTACTACACCACAGTGCTAAATGAGTTCTACAACGACTCGAGGTTTTTAACCGCAATAAACCATGGACATAACACCAGACTTAGATCAGAAGGCAGATTTAAAGTTGCAAAATTTCACAACAAATACGGAGAAAACACACTCGCAACAACTTTACCAAAGCTCATGAATATGCTTCCAGCTAATTTAATGAACATTAAAAATATCCATAAAAGAAAACATCTTATAAAACAATTTTTCATAAATTCGCAATGAATAAATAAAATGAATTTCAAATATTTTTTTTTTTCTTCTGCAGACAAGCCTAATGGCTTCGCGGAACTAGAATTAATTGAAAATGTACATTTTATTATTAATAAAATCTTTAAAATCTTAAAAAAAAAAAAGGCAAATGTCGGAGTACTGATTTAAGTATACCATATTGATAATTGTGGAGAAGTCGTACATAAAATGCTCTGCTTTTTAAAATTTGCATTTTTATTTTATCAAGCAAATATAAAAGTAATTTTTTGACTTTAATTTTTTTCGTTGAAAAATAAAAGTTATTTTCGGCTTTTAGTTTTTTGAGCAAAAAAAAAATGTATATTTTGACTTTTAGTTGTTCGAGCTAAAATATAAAAAAAGTTAAGTAATATTTAATGTTAAGTTATTTTTGTTGTTATTAACTTTTATTATTCTTATTGCTTATGTAAATGTTGCCAGGTTAAATGAAATCAAATACCTGAAGATGTTGGAATAATCACAACGAAACGTCGGATTAAAAAATGAAATAATCTTTAATTTGCATTGGAAAACCATGACCTTGAAAGCCTGATTAGGAAAACTTCTAGTAAAAATTTTGAAAGTTTTATTTGAAAGCTCATAACAAACGCATCAAAATGTTGGGTGTCCCGACAACGTTCGCGGAAATTTTTAATAGCCATACATTTAAAAACAAAAAAAAAACAAAAAGTTGCCTAAAAATATTTAAAAAATAAATTCAAAAACATTAAAGTCAAAACATAACTTTTACTTTTGCTCGAAAACATAAAAGTCACAAAATAATTTTTTAAAACTGACTTACACATATGATAAAATTAACAACAATTACGGTCCCTGAAAGCAATACAATGTTGTTGGTGTGTTGCTGTTATCAAAAGTATATCTGGGTAATCCTGAATGTATGTCACAAATAAGTCAAAAGATTAATTAAAACAAATAAATCAAAGTTTGTGGCAATTTTTCCATTTTCTTTTTTTTTCTCTATTGTTGTTAATTTTATTGCAAAAGGTAAACAAGACTGCAAGTAATCCACCCATTCTGTACGTTTTTAGCCATTCATTCTAATGATCATTTATTAAATCTAAAAACGGAAATGAAAAACACAAAAAGACGAACAATAAATTAAAAATAAATATGATTTACAATTTGAACATAAGGCATGGAAATGGGTATTTAGATATGATGGACAAAGAAGAAACACAATGACTTCCATATAATATCCAATTTTCAAAAAATATTCAATTTTCGACCTCTACCCCCCTTCAATTTTAACCAAACTTGGTACTGAAGGTAAGTGTCATATAGATATGTCATCGTCTAAGTTTTGTTTTGCTAGCTCTTAGGGGTTTCGAAATATGGCGGTTTAAAATATGTTATATATTTGATATCTCATTTTAAAGCTACTGTAGAGTTCCTCCAGACTTAGTGAATTCGGTGGCATGAGGGGGGGCGACCTAAGGGGTCACATGAGGATCGCGCGATTCCTAATAGATGACCCGATTTCTAAGGTTGCGGACAAAGTGTCATCGGAGTGGATCTTTGATAGATATTTTGATGTGTTATTGTTTGACAGAGACATGTGGACCAATCAATCCTGGGAACCAGAAGATGGTACTCAGGTGTGGTTCACTGATGGCTCTAAGCAGTTGAATGGGAACACGGGTGCGGGCGTCTTTGGACCAGGCTTCCAGCGTGCCTTACCTATGGGAAAATATCCGTCCATTTTTCAGGCGGAGATTTGGGCCATCTGTGTCTGTGCAGGGGAATGCCTGCGAAGGGGAACTCGCAGATCTCGCATCTACATTCTTTCTGACAGTCAGGCAGCACTGAGGGCCTTAATGGCTTATAAGGTGTCGTCCGGGTTGGTCATGGAATGCATTCAGACTCTCAATAGGCTCGGTAGAGGCAACTCTCTAACCTTGGGGTGGATTCCTGGTCATGAGGGGCATGAGGGCAACGAGAGGGCAGATTGTCTTGCCAACCGCGGGGCCCGAAAGCCCTTTATTGGTCCTGAACCATTCTGTGGAATACCTGCGGGGTATGTTAGGGAAAGGCTCAGGGCATGGAGAGAGTCTGAATTTTCTGGTTAAAGGCTAAAAGATTGATCTCTTTTTCCAGTAGGGGGTCGAGGCGACTCTTGTCGCTTGAAAGGGGTGGTTTGAGGACCCTGGCGTCGTACTTAACTGGACACTGTAATCTCAGATACCATCTGCACAAGAAGGGTCAATTGGACACGGATTTGTGTAGGTTTTGCGAGATGGTGTCTGAGACCTCGGAGCATGTTCTCTGCGAATGTCCCAGGCTTTGTGATAGGAGACTTAGGTTTCTAGGTGATCGCTTCATTTCGCCTTCCGACATCGTGAAGATTTTGCCTAATAGAATAATTGGCTTTATAGGTAGCTTGAATCTGTAGGTAACCTTAGGCAGCACAAAAGACCTACATTGGTCGCGGTGCTTAGTGCCTTCTGATCTAATATAATCTACTGTAGAGCTTTAAATAATATAAGAAAAAAACATTTTTTGATAGCAAAATTAAATTTTTTCAAAATCCGCGGTTTCAAAATCCGCATTTAGAAAAACTTGTTTTTTTTTCATTTTCTAAAAATATATGATAATTATAACTTATTCCACTATGTTGTTGCCAAATCCCTATATGGAACTCTAACGGGATACAAAGTTATGGATACAAATCTGAAAAGCTATATATACAAGTTATGGATACAAATCAAAAAATTTTAGTGAAGTCAGCAAAAATGTTTGCTAAATCAGCAAAATTTTAGTTAGGATGGTGCTTGCAAAAAAAAGTCCTAATGTCAGCCAAATAGCTGATTTTTAGCAACAAAATTAGTAAATTCAGCAAAAGTTTTGCTATCACTTAGTTGAATCAAAATTAAAAAACATTTGCTAGAAGTTAGTAAAACTTTTGCTAAATATTAGTAGATTAAAAAAAAATCTCAAAAAATTTGTGGAAAAATTATATTTTGGTTAATTTATTTGCTAAAAATCGTAAACATTTTTTTGAGATTCATTTAAAAATAATTGACAATAAGTTACAAAATATATAAATGTTTATAATGCATTGACGACATGAATTAATGTAATATCTGAAAATATATAGAAATAATTATATATAATATAACCAAAATTGTCTTTAAACTACTTACAGCAATGTTTGTCTAAATGATGACATCTTTAAAAGGAAGGCAAATGCCTTATATAATTCTAGAAACGAAACGAAAAAATAACAAAATATGACATATACAACCCTTTTTTTGCAAATAAAAAAAAAGGAAACATAAACAACTACCTAAGATGTGTGTCCTTGTCTTTAGCTTTATGCTGTCTCCCTGAATGTATATTTGCTTTCAATTTGACCACACTACATTATTAATCTCTATAAACATTTAGTTTACAAATACACACTTAATCTTTATTACATTTAAATATTTTATTTTGCCTTTATTTAATTAAAAGACAATTACTTCCATATGCCGGCGACAACATAAAATTTAAGTTATTTTAATCTACAATTTTGTTTTATATAAATATGAAAAACATTCATTTTCCTCGTCTCTACTACATTTTGACATGTCGCGACATCTACTTGATTTTGCGTATATCTTTGTCGTCCACACTATTAATGGGCTTATCAGTACAGTTTTTTTAGCAAAACAAATTAGTAAAACATTAGTAAAATATTAGTAAAACATTACTTCAAAACAGTTAAGTGCTGTATAAGTATAACTAAAATATTAGCTGAAAACATAATTTTAGAAAAAAATTTGCTGAAAAATAGTATACCTTATTAACAAGACGTTTTATTAAATTTTCTACTAACTTAGTTTTTTGAGTGTAGTAGAAAAAAAAAGATTCACATAAAAAAAAATATTTTATTGAAAAAAAAAAAATAAAAAGTTTTTATAAAAGTAGTTGAACATACCTTTTTAACGGCTCAAGCTACGGGAGTCATTGATACCTCATTGTAAATCCAGGTTTTACTGGTACACAAACATGTTTAACTTCTGGACATGAAAATGCATTTTTTTTTAAATCCATGGCCCAAACCTCTGTATATTCAAAAACCTGGTTTTCTGAAATTAAAAAAAAAATATATGTTAATTATAAATCATTCTTCTATCACGGTGGGCCTGAGCCAATTTAAATAAAATTTACGTATTACTCCAATCTGAAAATGCATTCTGTTTCTACTTGATCTAAAAACTATTTTCTTTTTTTTTGGCGTACAATCAAAATTTTAAAAATTTGTCCAATAGTCTACAGTTCACTAATTTTGATAAAATAAAGGAACGATTCAGACACAAGAGCTGAGTCGCTAATTTTTATTTTTCCTCTGGAGGCGGTATGGATTAAAATAAAATTTTTTAAGTCTCAATTGTCTCAAAAACGTATTACCTGTTCGGGACAAATAATGTGTCATTAGAAAGCTTATACAAATCATCTTTCCTATTAAATATATACATTTCTATTTTCTAAGGATAAAAAAAGTGTTATTTCACTTTAAAGTTAAAAATGGCCAAAAAACTAAAAAAGCTCTCTAGTTTAAACAATTACTTTAAATTTTTATTTTAGGTTTAATTAATTTTTATGTGACATAATAAAATTTATTTCTGTTTAAAGCAAGGAAATCTTGTTTTCAAGGCTAAAATGCTATTTTTTTTTGTTTAAATTTTCTCAAAAATTACTTATCAGCTTGGAACAAACTATATGTCGTTGGAAAGCTTATAAGGTCTTCTTTCATATAATATCTATACATTTTTATTTATACTTCACTTTAAATTTAAAAATTAACGAGACACAAAAACTGTATTTTGTCATTTTGAGCAATTACTTTCACTTTCACTACACATCGATCATTCACTAAAAGACTGACATAAATCCATATCTGCCTCGCTCGACTCTCTCACTATTTATTTGGTCACGTTTTTTATAAATAGGGTTCTTAATGCATTATTCTTTTAGTGAAAGTTTTGTGCGAGTTCGCGAATTTTTAAGGGACCCATGAGTAGTATAGTTGCTCTGTAAAGAATATACTCGTTGCATCCACTTCAAAGAAAAAAGAAAATATATTCTCTTCCACCTCGAAAAGTATACAAGTTTGTAAATGATCAATATGGTACTTATAAATATGTATTTGAACATACTTATTCATATTTCTTTATATATGACAGCATATTTTAAATTGGTAAAAAACTAAAAATTATAAATAATTATATCCACACAAATATGGTACCACAATTGACTATATATAATCATATTTGTCTAACCAGTAAATCTACATATATGTATCCATTTATGGACATTAGGGTCGTCCTTATTTTTCAACTTGCGATTTTTGGGGCTGCCCCCCTCTTAAATTATTTGTTTGGGTACAAAAATTCACCATGCAAAAAATTAGAGTTCTAGCATAACGGGAAGATGTCCCGCATCGCCCTTGAAAATCGGGCCCCTTGGAAAAATGGGCATAATTAAAAAAAAAATTACAAATTTTTTTTCTTCAAAATTAAAAAAATATAAAATAATTTTTGTGTTTGATTTAATGATAACTACTCAGATAAAAAATATTACTTTCCCAGAAAATCGCTAACTTACCCTAACTTTGTGTCAAAAAAGTTAATAAATATTTTGGGGGTACCTCAAAGTGACTTTTTTGCATTTTTGAAAATTTTATTCAACAAAAATCAAAAACCTTGTGTTTGCTGTCAAGTATTTTATTAAACACATCTCAAGTATTAAATAAGCCAAGTATTGCGGATATCCATTGGCAAAAATTTTTGTTAGACCATTTTAATTCTAGCGGATTTCGACGTTTTTTTTAAATTTGTATAGACTTTTTTTTAACAAGATTTTTGTAATATTTCATCAATGTTATTGTGTATGCTATTTTATATAATTGTAATAACTTTATTATAAAGTATAATTTTTCGTGTTCATAGTTAACCTGTGCTTTCATGGGGTCACAATTGACCATCGTATTTTAAAGAGTCAAAAATCACAAAGATGACAAAATAAATTTTTGTTTATGTTTCTAATTGTAATTTATTTACATTTTAAAATTAATTAAAATTAATTATTTAGTATAAATTCAGATATTTGTATTCATATTAAAATTGATTTTTTTGTACATATTCAAGAGATTTTTGAAAAACGTATTTTTAATTTAATAGTGTAATTTTTTTCCGCTCAAAATTATTATTATGGAAAAGTTTTAAGTTCTATTTTTTACTAAATTGACCTACTCGAAGACTAGAAACGGTTAACGAAAATTTTTTAGAATAAATATAAATTGAATTATTCCTTTCTTTATTTTATTTATAAATTTTAGCAAAAAACTGCACTCTTCTTACGTGGGTCATATTTGACCCCAGGCTAACATGGGTTAACTATCAACAGAAAAAATGGTATTTTATAATAAAGTTATTACAATCATATAAAAGAGCATATACAATAATATTGATGAAATATTATTAAAACCTTGTTTTAAAGTAAAAATGTATAAAAATAAAAAAAAAACCTTGAAATCCCCGAGAATCAAAATGCTCTAAAAAAATAATTTGCCAACGGATATCCACAGTACTTGGCTTATTTAATACTTGAGATGTGTTTAATAAAATACTTGACAGCAAACACTAGGTTTTTGATTTTTGTTGAATAAAATTTTCAAAAATGCAAAAAAGTCACTTTGAGGTGCCCCCAATATATTTATTAATTTTTTTGACACAAAGTTAGGGTAAGTTAGCGATTTTCTGGGAAAGTAATATTTTTTATCTGAGTAGTTATGATTAAACCCAACACAAAAATTATTTTATATTTTTTTAATTTTAAAGAAAAAAAAATTTGAATTTTTTTTAAATTGTGACCATTTTTCCAAAGGGCCCGATTTTCAAGGGCGATGCGGGACATCTTTCCGTTAAGCTAGAACTCTAATTTTTTGCGTGGCGTATTTTGACACCCTAACAAATATTTTAAAGGGGGGGGGGGGGGGGGGTACAGTCAAAATCTCATTTTTATTTTTCGCCCATACAACGAAAGACCACCCTAATGGACATGTATGAACTCATTCTTGTTTACATATGAAGACATTCGAGTTCATAAATGTCCATATACCTCCATATGTGGTTCATATATGCCCAGAGGTGTTCATACGCGATCATACATGTATGATCAATTTCCGTAATGCACACATATGAACATATATAATCCAGCATATGAACATTAGAGCGACTCAAGTTTTATGGAAGCGAAATTCGTGCAAGGTGTACCCCCATCAAAATGAACCTTGGACTTTTTTAAGATGACATTTAAAATATTTCGGCTCTAGCTTTGACCTCTCGTGAGCTGGACCATTTTGAAAAAGGGTCCATTTTTGCATGTTTTGTTAATTTAAGAATCTGTTTCCATACCAACATATACAATATGGGTATCATAAGAAAGGTTTTTTTAAGGCGCGTCCAACTGTATATACAATTTGTCCAAGGACGATCATCCATGTCCTTTTTTTAAGGATAGTCTGTAAAAAAAAAACGGTTTTTGAATTTTTTGTTCCGGGTTGTTTGTAATAAAAATGCCAAATTAACATATTTTAATCTTTAGTCGATTTAATTAAATACGGTTCTCAGCTTTTTTTGAAACTCGTGCTAGTTCGCGTTTTGACAAAAATGCAATGGAGTGGTAACTCTTCGTTTTAAATAGGGCAATATGGGTATCAAATTTTTTCTTTTGCCAAGTACATCATCTTTGTATGTAAATAATTTAGAATTTTGCAAATTAGATGCATTTTACACTGTGCTCTGGAAATGCAATTTTGTGGTAACTCTAATATGATAGCGGATTTAGTTTCTAGAGCATATATCGATGAAAATAGGACTAAAGAAAGAAAAAAAAAAATGCAAAAATAAAAAATCAAAGTATGCTGTATGAAAAATTTCATGCATAAAAGCAAAATTGTAAATTTAAGTTTATTAGTTGTCAATATCTTTGGGTTTAAGCTAAAAAAAAAAAATTTAATAATTGTTCTTTGTACCGTGATTAAAATGGTTTTCGCGTTAGTTGGATTAAACCGAAATAGATTACCGACAAACCGCGATGTGATACAACATTTATTATTTTTGCGCGCTCGAAACAAAAATCGCAGATTCGGTCTTTCCAAATTTTACAGCTGTGCAATTAATGACATTGTAAAAGTATGGCAAAGTGCACATAGTCCTATAATAAACAGATAATAATAATTTGCGAAAAAAAAATATGCCGCCATAAAGTCGTGGATCATTTTTTTTTTCTTTCTTTAGTAATATTTTCATCGATACATGCTCTAGAAACTAAATCCGCTATCATATTAGATTCACCACAAAATTGTGTTTATATATATTCCAAAGCGCCGTGTAAAATGCATCTAATTTGCAGAAATCTAAATTATTTACATACAAAGATGATGTACTTGGCAAAACAAAAAATTTGATACCCATATTGCCCTATTTAAAACGAAGAGTTACCACCCCATTGCATTTTTGTCAAAACGCGAACTAGCACGAATTTCGAAAAAAGCTGAGACCCGTATTTAATTAAATCGACTAAAGATTCAAATATGTTAATTTGGCATTTTTATTACAAACAACCCCGAACAAAAATTCAAAAACCGTTTTTTACAGAATATCCTTAAAAAAAGGACATGGACAAATTGTATATACAGTTGGACGCGCATTAAAAAACCTTTCTTATGATACCCATATTGTATATGTTGGTAAGGAAACAGATTCTCAAATTAACAAAACATGCAAAAATGGACCCTTTTTCAAAATGGTCCAGCTCACGAGAGGTCAAAGCTGGAGCCGAAATATTTTAAATGTCATCTTAAAAAAGTCCAAGGTTCATTTTTAGGAGGGTACATCGAGCACTTTTTTTGTGAGTCGCTCTAATGAACATGTGTGATTTATTTATGAACACATAGGAATCATGTATGAATGCATGTGGACATGTATGAAGCATGTGTGCTCATATATGTATCCATATATGTCGATTTTTAACAGGGTATATAAAATTATATAATTTTCTATATAACTTTTTTTACTCGGGTGTTCAATATTCTACTATCCATGAAGAATCATACTTAAATTTAAAAGCAACCCATTTTGCTTTCCAAAAACATGTGTTTTATCGATTTTTTATAGTGTTTCCAATTCGGTTAATCGATTACCCGATTCCTCCATTAATCGCCTCTGTTTCGATTAATGTCGAGACAAATAATTTAAAACTCAAATAATTATTCGTTCCGAATAATCGGTTAAAATAAGTCGATTAACTGGTTAAATTTTTTATATGGTTTTTTACCCAGAACTTGTCAATTTTCTTAACTTTGGCTAACCAAAATGTAAAGAAAGGCTTAGAAAAAAAGAAACGCTATATAAAATTCTTTTAAAATTCTATGAAAGCGATCCTTAAGCCTCTAGGTAACATATTTTTATCGGCTTTAGGAAATTAGATAGAGCATTTTTTTATTCTGTTTTAATTCTTTTAAACACTCAAATGCAAATGCATTTCAAGACAAAGCTAAACTTGTTTTTAATCGATGGCACACAACTATCAATCAATTTATAAATTAATTCTTTAGGAATCCCATTATTACTTCCTTTATCTCAAAAGAACATTTCTTATAATTAATTTCCAACTACTATAGTTTTCTAATATGTTCCAGTGGAAATGAAAGATATACCTGGATAGAACTAGTCTATAAAACCGGTATAATTTCAAACAAACATCGTTGGTGTAAAAACCGATAGTAGAACGGGTTATAAAGAAAAATAATTTGTTTTACAAGCCGTTCTTCGCAACTCGCATATTTTGAAAATGCTGGTAGATTCTGAGGCATTTTTAAAATAAAAACTATGTAACTCAAAAGATTTATTTCCGCTGAATATATCTGATAACCAGGGTAAGTTTAAAAGAACAAAAAAAGTCAAAAATTTTACAAAAAAGAAAGCCTAATTGGCACACAAATGTCATGACAACTCCAACAATTGTCTCAAATAACAGTTGAGTTAAGTGTTTTTGTATAATATTTTTAGTAAAAAGGCATGTTTCATCTGCTTTGAATCATCCTCAACAAACACTTTATACATCAATGCAGTCAACTTTACTTAATATTTAAGAAAAAAACAAAACAAAAAATAATTTTTACCGATTAATCGATTAATCACCAATTTTATCGATTAACCGACCCAAATAACCGGTTCATTAAGAATAATGCCCTAACTGCCTTGTTCGATTAATTGGAAACAAGAATTGTTTTATATTCGCCAAAAAAAGCCATCATTACGTATGAGTTATATTTAATATATTTGAATAACACTTATACGCCACCATGCCTGAATATTTATGAAAGTGATTTATGAATTTCAATATCGTACTGCAAATTGAAAGCATGAGAGAGTCTGTTAATTGTTTTGACGTCTATAAATGGAAATAATTAAAATTCTGCCAAAAATTAAAAAATTTCAAAATGCATTTTTTTGTAATTAAATTATCCAAAAAAGTTAAAATGTGAACCCTTTTATGCGATTTTTGAATTTCTTTTAACCCTTTGAGACCCACGCTCACGTTTGTGCACTTTAACTTTAAAAAATTCCCTCTCGCTCATTTTTTGTTTTTGTTTTTAATTTCTTTCAGAATATGAATATTTGACAGTTATTCGATTGTAGAAAAATAAAAACATAACAAATTATTGATAAATGTCTAAAAAAAAAAATTCTATATAATCAAATTAGTAAATTTTTGAAAAGCATTTCGGGTAACTACAAGAATTTTTTTTTTTTTTTAATTTTTATTCTTGGAGCAAGTTAATATAATTTAAAAACTGTATAATTTTTAAATATCAAGAGAAATCTTATAAAAAATAAAAAAAAATATATGTTTTTTTAACCAAAAGTTGCTACAACACGATTGTGGGCTTTGGGAATAAGTAAACAATAGCACGTTTGTGTGCTTTGTTTCCTTTTACCGAAAATCGTGGAATTTAACTATGGAAAATCAAATAGAGTATATACTCGATTTGTTAAGCGAATCCGATGCAGATTTCTCATCAGATAATGATGATGATTATGGCACTGAAGCACATAAACCGTCAAAGTTTTTCGATGGAATGCTTACGGACTCATCATCCGAAGATGAGGAGGAATTTTATGAAGCAGCTCCGCAAACCAATGGTAAAGAAACGTAAAGAAACATTTGCCAACTCCAATTCCTACAGTAATACAAGAATTTAACAGCAAGATGGGTGGTGTTGATACAGTTGATCAGCTACTGAACTGTTAAAGTTTTCTTCACTTCCTTGATTATGCAATATACAATAGTTGGATTGAGTATAAAAAGGATGCACAGAACCTAATTATTCCGAAGAACAAGGTGGATCAATATATTGCATTCAAAATCGAAATAGGGGAAGTAATGACAAAATATATCACAGTACCTGAAATGGAACTTGAGTCCTTAGAATCTGAACCAACTTCAACAGTTCATAAAACAAACAAAATATCTCGACCCACTGTAACTCCAGAGAATATTCGGGACGATAGACATTATCACTGGCCAGAAGTAGTAGATTTAAATCCTTTGACATGCCGTTACACTGGATGTAAGGGTCGCAGCAGAACCAGATGTAGTAAGTGCGAAGCCCATTTATGTCTCAAAAGAAACAAAAACTGCTTCTTCAAATATCATCTATAAGATCAGTTTAAACCACTAGTTTAGTATGTAACTATAAGAATTGCCATGTTTTTGTTTTATTTTTTTAGTACCAAACATATACTTATGAACAACTTTAATGATTTAAATAGTTTAGATGTAAAAAATGTGTTATTTAAAAGTAGAAATAAGGTATTTATGTTCGGTTTCATCATTGGTTTTCAAATGTAAGTAAATTTTTTTTATGAATAACATTTTTAAAATCTTTCTAAAACATTGTTTATATCAAATACATATCCTCTGACACTCATTTGTAGAGTTATGTCCAAAACGCACAATTGTGATATGTCCTTTTCTAAAAAAAAAAAAAAATCTTAAAAAATTTTAAAAATTATTTTAAAACTATATACAAAGTTTCAGATAAAAATTTCAAGTTTTGTGGAAACGGCAGCCCTTTTTCAGTCTGGGTCTCAATGGGTTAAGTATACGGATTTAGGTACACTCAAAAAAAAAGTTAGTAAAGTCAGCAAAATTTTAGTCATGAGGGTGCTTGCAAAAAACTGCTAATGTCAGCAAAATCTTTTGCTGAAAATAAGCGATCTGATTTTTAGCAACAAAATTAGTAGGTTTTGCAAAAGTTTTGCTAACGCTTTTTCTTTTCTACAACCGATTCTTTTTATATGGAGTTTGTCATATTTGCAATAGGTACTTTACTTCCAAACTAGAACAGGTTGCTTTAGAACCGGTTCTAGAACCAGTTATAGAACTGGTTCTGGGACAGCGAAATCTTACGTTTTGACTCCCAGAAACCTGTTCTAGAACATGTAACCGGTGGTGAAAGAAGTTATTATAGATTATACAGGTAATCTGTTCTAAAAAATTTTGCTGGTATTTTTCATATAAGTCGTTCCTTGAAGCTCGCATGTTTTGAAAATGGTAAAACTGGTAGATAGATACTTAGGGCTTTTTAAAAGAAAAACAGTGTAACTTTAAGGTTTTATTTCCACTGAACATATACGATAAATATATCTTGAGTTTTTCTACAACAGAAAGAAATTTTTAACCAGATGATTATTCTACTGTCAAATTTTTTTTAATCCGATGGAAACTGTGAAAAAAAGTTCTTAGTATTACAAGAATTTGTGTGGAAAAAAATATGTGCTTAGAATCCGAGATCTTTAATATTTTAAAATCATTTGTGTTTTTAGGCAAACAAATATTCAGAACGAAAAATTAAAAAAATCGTCAGTCTGCATATTTTTCAAAAATAGCATATTTAAAATCCAAAGTGTTTCTTTTTAAGAAATCATCTACGAGTTTGAGTTTTTTTTTGAAAGAAAATATTTGTTTCGAAAAAAAAAAACAACTGCTGCACTTATACGAGCAGGACGTATTTATAATTCTTACGCAACAGTATAGAGTTTCGAATATATACGTCTTACGCAAATGAAACCCATCAAAAAATAGTGCTTACCCAGAAGCGCTGCCGGAAGGCATTTTTTTAATTACGAAGCGCTTTCAAAGCATATCCAGAAGGCATGATTTTTTTCATGATGTCCCACTTGGTATGTCTCTTTTAAGCAGGTGAAAAGCGCTTCTTTCATGTGCTCTAAGCAGCAATACATTCATGACTTCGTAGGCAATAAGAAGGGCTTTTTTTTGTGTGTTGACAACATTTATGCTATGCATTCTTTACTGCTTCATTGTAAGCATTATTCACTGCTTCAAAGAAGGCATTTTGGAAGTACAACAGAATGCCAGCCCTAATTGCTTTATTGTATGCAAGGCGGTGAAGCGCTATTTTGGAAGCATACAAATGTAGTTACTGCTTACCAAAGCCAGCTTATTTTTTGCTGCGGGGTAGTTTAACCTTCCCAGCAAAATTCATGCCCACTGGATTTGCTTTGGAAGCGCTTCGTAATTAAATAATGCTTTCTGGAAGCGCTTCTTGGTAAGCACTATTTTGTGCTGGGTAATGAAGTTTTTTTTTATAAAGTGAAGAAACAATTTCTTGTATTTTGTAAAAAACTGTTTTGAATGAAACTTTTTCAAATAAAAAAAAAAAAAATATTATTTGTTATAAAATTTTATGAAAAACTACATAAATCTAATCAAAAGTTTGTTATAATTTTTATTAAAAATAAAAATTATGTTTTTTCGACCTTTAATTGTGTAATGAAAATGAAAATTATTCAAGTTCGAGGACATACTCTATATTTCTTCATTAGGATATTGTCCTAACAAATAATCTATAGAGTTTTTTGTTTTCAAATTTATTATTTGACCCTTTCAGGAATGTGTTGATAGATCTATTTCGGGAATTTTCTAGGTTCCCATCATCAGAACACGTTTTGAAAGCGGTAACAATCCCATGCCAAACATCAACATTCATATGAACTAGTTTACTCACTACATGAGAACTAATATACATATGAGTTTGAAGTTAAAGATTATAACCATTGATCAAAAAATAAATTGAAAACTTGTTTGATGAGCAAGATCCACCTCTGGTGGATATTCAATACACGTTTTTGTTTTTCTCTCCTTTTTATATTTTGTCTAGTTTGTAAACAAAACAGGGGAAGTAAACTAGGCGGTACTTTGCCTTTTTTACAAGTTTGTTATAATTTTTATTAAAAATAAAAATTATGTTTTTTCGACCTTTAATTGTGTAATGAAAATGAAAATTATTCAAGTTCGAGGCCATACTCTATATTTCTTCATTAGGATATTGTCATAACAAATAATCTATAGAGTTTTTTGTTTTTAAATTTATTATTTGACCCTTTCAGGAATGTGTTGATAGATATATTTCGGGAATTAAAGGTCGGAAAAACATAATTTTTATTTTTAATAAAAATTATAACAAACTTGTATAAAAGGCAGAGTACCGCCAAGTTCACTTCCCCTGTTTTGCTTACAAAGTAAACAAAATATAAAAAGGAGAGAGAAATAAAAAAAACGTGTATTGAATATCCACCAGAGGTGGATCTTGCACATCAAACAAGTTTTCAATTTATTTTTTGATCAATGGTTATAATCTTTAACTTCAAACTCATAAGTATATTAGTTCTCATGTAGTGAGTAAACTAGTTCATATGAATGTTGATGTTTGGCATGGGATTGTTACCGCTTTCAAAACGTGTTCTGATGATGGGAACCTAGAAAATTCCCGAAATAGATCTATCAACACATTCCTGAAAGGGTCAAATAATAAATTTGAAAACAAAAACTCTATAGATTATTTGTTAGGACAATATCCTAATGAAGAAATATAGAATATGGCATCGAACTTGAATAATTTTCATTTTCATTTCTAATCAAAAGTTTTAATGGACTAATTCAAGGGAAACTTCGTCGACTTAATACAAAAATGCATTAATATTATTAAAAATATATATTTTTATTTATACTAATTTGATGAGTCTATAAAATTTTATATAAATTTTTGTAATTTTCATAATCTCAAGTTACTTTTGCATACAAATTTCCGGTTAAGCTAAATTTTTATAAAGGAAAAGTGAATTTGCTGTATTTTTTTAGAATTCATCACAAAATTTTTATTTGTACAGATTTCATATGAGAAAATAATAGTCATAGTCATTCTAAATTTTTCTCTGTGTACATATTCAATATTGAAAATATTCAAAAATTCCCAAAATTTTAACTTAAAGACACATACACGCAAAAAAAAGTTCCCAAAGTCTGAAACATTTGCTAATATCAGCAATTTTTCTGCAAATATGCTCCCAGCGAAAATGTTGCTGACTTTGGGAACTTTTTTTGAGTGTATGTGTCTTTAAGTTACCATTTTGGGAGTTTTTGAATATTCTCAATACAGAGAAAAATTTAGAATGACTATGACTATTATTTTCTCATATGAAATCTGTACAAACAAAAATAAAAATTTCGTGATGAATTCTAAAAAAAATACAGCAAATTCACTTTTCCTTTTTGAATTATCTTAAACATTTACACCGTGAAAAATCGCGATTTCTTGAATACTTTAAATATTAAATATGCACACAGAGAAAAATTTTGTTATTTGCCAACTGAAATTCAGGTACCATGTCCCAAATTCGGTTATTACGGCTGAAATCGGTTGGGGCAACTAAACATTGGTTTTTCACAAAGTTTGGTAAATTCGGTTGCGTCACCTAAAATATTAAGAAATATAATGTAAATATCGTGGGACTTACAGAATTTATTAGTTGTTACCGTTAAAATACACTTTTCAAAATGTGTGGAGGTGTGTTTAAGCCTCCATAGAGAATATATCGCTCATTTACTGCAAGAACGTCACAACTCAAAGAACATGATTTTTGAGTTAACGACCCAAAATTATTCGTTATATCATGTGTCATATCGTTTAAAAAAGTCGCATTGTATACTCACCTTTTGAGAGAAATTATGGCGTTATTTTTCTCTTCAAGGTGGGAGTATATTAAAAACTTTAAACTCGTTTTCTAAATACAAATCAAAATTTTTTAGTTGTGACGTTATTGCAGTAAATGAGCGATATGTTTTTAATATAAAGTAGATCGGAAGACATGAGGTCAAAAATGGCAAATTTTTTAAAGTTCTATCAAAGAATTAATGATATATTATGCGTTATATCAACATTTATTAAATTGATGGTTTTTAAATTACTAAGAAATGTTCCAGCAAAAAAAAACATCAAAAGAATAGATAATGAATCAATACATTGCAATGATTTGGATTTCGATGTTATTAAAATTTGGATCGGAACCAATGAGTTTCAAATGGGCTTGTTATAGGGTGGTAGTTCTATTTTATGATTCTTATTCACTGCATCTTAAGCAATGCTTAGGGTTTAATGAATGTTCAATATTCACAAGGGAATTCTTCTAGGAGAGAATCACGATAGCGCAGCAATTTAAATTTTTTTTTCTTAACTTTTCCGAAAGCATTTCTTCACCTAATTTGTGGTAGCGTTGTCTTCACAGCAGATGCAATAGGGATATCAAAACTTCTCTTTTCTAGAGTATTTTAACTTTGGATCCAAAAAATTTCTCATATTTCAGATATGCTCCTTTACAAAAAACAAATTTATAAAGTATATTTTCCCCTCTATTTTTCCCACTAAATTTGTGATTGGGCCGAGTTGGATTGACTAGATTTGGAAAGACTAAAGTTGTGAAAAAGAACTTCTTTAGAATGAATTCAGAATCAATGAAAAATTGATTCTTTAAGAATCCCTGCCCTATTTTTTGCTGGGTTATTAAAAACAATTCCAAACTTTTCTAACAACTTATTTTTACAGCCTGCCATTTATAGGTTGGACTGTCAATAAAACATTATATATTCATTTTGTCTGCTAGTTATGCATGGAGTGTTAGTAATTCAAACTTTGGGTTTTATACGCTTTTATTCTATTAAATACTTTCTTAAATCATTTCAGCTTATACATGAATGGCCTAAGTATTTAGGCTGGTTTTGTTTTTAAATATTATTTTACAAATACGTATTGGTTTTCCCGCATTATAATATTTGTGCAGGCGTGGATCCAGGGGGGGGGGGGGAGGGGAGGTTGACATTTCCCCCTCCAAAACCAAAAAAGAGGGAAGGAACAAAAAAAGATTGGAAAAAGAATATAAAGATAAGGTTGATATAATTTTTATTAAAAATAAAAAATTATGTTTTTCGACCTTTAATTGTGCAATGAAAATGAAAATTATTCAAGTTCGAGGCCATACTCTATATTTCTTTATTAAGATATTGTCCAAACAAATAATCTATAGTGTTTTTTGTTTTCAAATTTATTATTTGACCCTTTCAGGAATTTGTTGATAGATCTATTTCTTGGTTCCCATCATCAGAACACGTTTTGCAAGCGGTAACAATCCCATGTCAAACATCAAACATTCATATAAACTAGTTTACTCACTACATGAGAACTAATACAGAGCTTGAAGTTAAAGATTATAACCATTGATCAAAAAATCAAATTGAAAACTTGTTCCATAACAAACAAGTTTTCAATTTATTTTTTGATCAATGGTTATAGTCTTTAATTTCAAGCTCATATATTAATTAGTTCTCATGTAGTGAGTAAATTAGTTTATATGAATGTTTGATGTTTGACATGGGATTGTAACCGCTTGCAAAACGTGTTCTGATGATGGGAAACAAAAAAAATGCCGAAATAGATCTATCAACACATTCCTGAAAGGGTCAAATAATAAATTTGAAAACAAAAAACTCTATAGATTATTTGTTAGAACAATATCCTAATAAAGAAATATAGAGTATGGCCTCGAACTTGAATAATTTTCATTTTCATTGAAAATAAAGATATTTTAAACTTTAAAAGTTTGTGCCACGTTAATAACATTATATATCCAAAACAAATTAAGTGAATAGTTACAATTTCAGTAAATGTATAGAATGGAGGTCAACATGTAAGTTAATTTTAGGAAAAAATACACAATTTTATAAATATTGTTAATATCGAATACAAGGATTTGGTCCGAAAAATTCTCGCAGATGGTGAGTAGGTTTCACACCAAAAATACCTCATCACTTCTGTTCGTATTTATAAAAAAAGAAAATAATTTTTTTAAGAAAAAAAAAAAAAGACTTTTAATATTTATTTTAATAATTTTTTTTACCAAACAATCTTAACTTCTAAATCTTAAAAAATCGTTTGTTTGTGGAAAAACTTTCATAAAGAAAAAAAAAAATGGGATATGTCTATTGGAAAATGTCATAAAACATAAACAGATACAATTTATATAATTTGATTTATAATTTTGCAATATTGATAAATATAAGATCTCTGTTAAAAATCAACATATATAAATACATACATGAGTACGCATGCTTCATACATTTTGACATGCATCCATACATGATTAATATGTGTTGATAAATGATTCATACATGTTCTTATCAGGAATTATATATGTTAATGTGTGTGCATTAAGGAAAATTGAGGATAATATTTACATATGTATATAAACATACATGTCTATACATTTCCATACATTTCCATACAATGTCATATGTGTTCATTAACGAAAATTGAGGTAATATTTACATATATAATTACATATGAACTTCTATGAGCATATATTAATCCTATATGGCAGAGCTGTGACTGAATCATTCATTTTTGAATTTATTCGCGAATCATTCATGCACTGAATTAGTAAAATTTTTAATTAATTCTTTTCGCCAAAAAACGAATTGAATGAAATTTGAATCGATTCATATGCATTTGGCTGGAATGAATTGCAATTTATTTCCAATTCAAATGAATTCGGCAAAATGAATTGCAATTCATTTTCAATTCAAATGAGTTTGGCGAAATGAATTGCAATTCATTTCCAATTCATTTGACTTGAATTGATTTTGAATTAATTCAAATGAATTAGAAAAATGAATTGCAATTCATTTTTAATTCATGTGTATTAAATTGATTTTGAATTATTAGATCTCGCATCTACATTCTTTCTGACAGTCAGGCGGCATTAAGGGCTTTAATGTCCTATGAGGTGTCATCTGGTCTGGTCATGGAATGCATTCTGGCTCTTAACCGACTTGGCGGGCGCAACTCGCTTACCTTAGGGTGGGTTCCTGGTCACGAGGGGCATAAGGGCAACGAGAGGGCAGATTGTCTTGCTAATTGCGGGGCCCGAAGGCCCTTTATTGGCCCTGAACCATTCTGTGGTATACCTTTGGGATATGTTAGTGAGAAGCTCGGGTCGTGGAGGGAATCAGAATTCTCTCTCTATTGGGAAAGCTCTCTTGGCCAACGACAGGCTAAGAGATTAATCTCTTTTTCCAGTGCAGGATCGAGGAGACTCTTGTCCCTCGGGAGGGGTGACTTGAGTACCCTGGTGTCTTACCTGACTGGACACTGCAATCTCAGATACCACCTGCGCAAGTTTCTTGGCGATCGCTTTGTCTCCCCTTCGGACATTATGAAGATTTTGCCTAATAGGATTATTGGCTTTATAGGTAGCTTGAATCTTTAGGGTAACTTTAGGCAGCACAAAAGACCTAAGTTGGTCGCGGTGCATAGTGCCATATAATCTAATCTTGTGTGGAAAATATTTTATGCACTATTTTATAGAAAAATTTTGCATATTATTTGGAAATACTATTATAAAATTTCAAAAAAAATTCCATTCAAATATGTTTTATACTTTCGTTTTAAGAGAAATTATTAGTGTCTTACCAAACAGTCCAGTCAGTTAAGCAAATGCATAAAAAAAAATAATTTTGCTAATGGAAACATTTTGTTAGGGTGCGATTTGAGATTAAAATTTAAGTAAAATTCCAACAAATTAACTTTGGAGCTGCCTAGCTTTCGGCAAAATCGGAAAGAGTTTTTCATTCAGTTTGCCTTACAGCTTTCGAATTTCACCATACAGAGAGAATTTTGTTGGGGGAAAAATATTTGAAATTTTTGTGTAAATCAATGAAAGTTTTCTGCACAAAACAAACGCAAATTTTCTTAAAAGTAATGAAAAGTTTCATATATTTTGAAACCAGTTTTTAATGAAACTTCTTTATTGAGTGTAAAAAATTAACAGAAATAAAATTATATTTCTTCTTAAAATTTTATGAAAACTTGCATTTACTCAACTGACGAATTTCATTGTAATTTCATTAATTGTAATATCGTAATATGCCGTAAGCAATAATAATTGTAATATTTATTGTAATATCATGCAGATATTGCAATTCTTGAAACTTTTAATTAAACTAAAGCTTGATTCGCACGCTATAAACCCCTATCCACCAGTATTTTGTCGTTTTTAAAAGAGAATATACAATAATTTGACAATGCGTATCACCAATAACGGGGAATATTAGATATGGATTGATTCACTCGGTGAAAATGTATCCCCGATTAAGAGCGTATATTATTAAACGCAATTATAAGAAAACCATTTATAAAATTTCCATAGATTAATTTTGGTCCACCACAGCATCATTAAGTTTAAAACAAGTAATTTTATTTATTACTTGTTTTAAATTGAAAGATTATAATATATTTTTAAACATATCGGAAAAATACGAGTAGCGAACGATTTTTTTTTTTATTTTTCCCCTAATCAACCGGATAATACTCATATTTTGAGCACTATTACGTAAAATTTTACACTTTTGGGAAACCCTAATGTGCATTAAAACTTTAAAAAAATTATGCCGTAACTTTTTGGAAAACCGCAAAAATATAATATGTTTCTTAATATTTTTTTATGGAATTAACGGATATGATAGGATTATCATATAATTGTATGAAACTGTGTATATTTACATACAATCATATACAAAAATGTAACATTAAGTCCAATTTTACCAGACTAAGACTCGGATCTAATTATAATTTAGACGTATCAGTTTACATAAAATCATATACAATTATATCCGGTCAAAATCCGGATACAATAATATCTGGTTTTTATATAATTATATATATTTGTATCAGTTTAGATTTAAACTGATTTAATTAAATACAAAACTGATACATTCTAAAACAATTCTATCCGGCCATAATTCGGATAAATTATTATTAAATTATATCTAATTGCATCAGATTGGATCTAAACCTATACATGAAATTTAATAAGATTAGCATATACCGTCACATAGAAATTGATATGACTACATAAAGCTCCATATAAATTTTTTTTAATCGGGATATTTTAGGATCAAAAAACATAAGACAATATATTTTTTTTTTTACTCGAGTCATTAAAAAAACTATTTTCATAAAGAGTAGTAGAGCTTTTCATTAATTTTTAAACATTTTTCATTTGCTTTATAAAGAAAAATTCGAATATTTTCATTAGTTTTCATTCAATAAAATGTTCTCTGTATAGAATTTATCTTCAACAATCATACTTTTAAGGTTGATGTGTTTATCATAAACCACCAACATTTTTTTGCAAACCATTTCAATGTAATATAAATTTAGTCGATTTTTTTGACAAAAATACAAAACACAATTATCTATCCATCAATCAATAATTTGTACAAACATTAGTGTCCGACAGAAGAATTCGGACAGAAAATACTTTTTGTCCTTATTCGGCATTTTAAAGCATTATGGACAAATTTGACAAATGGAAAAATGTTCATTGAGCTTATTAGACGCAATTGTGAGTGTTAAATTCAAAAAAAAAGACCGTAGTTAAGCAATTAATTCAATAATCAAGCGCCGAACAGTCAGCCAAATCGGAAAAACTACAGCGGGCCGATTATTTAACTTTAATTCAGTTTTTTCCTTTGATTTTTGACTCAGAATCGAATCAAAACTTCTCAACATTGAATCCAAATACAAAAAAAAACCGACCGAATATTGTTTTTTGGTAGAATTCTTCGGCCAGACGCTAACAAATATGCCTTTAGGCAGAATTAGTTTGTTAGTTCTGTTCTGTTACGAATCAGCTGTTTTGTTTCTGTTCAATTGAAAGTCTGTATGTGTGGTTAGTTTTCACTTTTTCGTTCTGTTCTGTTGTGGACAAATCTATTAAAAATAGAATTCAACGTTAAGTGACAGCCTAAAGTGCGTATGTATTGGTTTGTTGTGAAATCTTTTTCTCAATATCTGAATCAGGGATGATAAAGTTGGTACTATAGTACTTTTTATGGTACTATTTGAACCTCAGATGTACCATGGTACTCCTATTACTCATTTAGTACGATTTACAAATTTTTCTATGTATGAATTTCTTGGTCCCTTTAAAATTTAATAATTATTAATTCGATTTGCAGTCCCATATGAACAATGAATTAATTCGAAACCAAACGGTGTGAATTCAATCACATGATTTCACTGAGTCCGACTGATTACAGATGATTATATTAGAGTTTTATTAATCGATTAAACCAATTATTGAATTCAATCACTAAGGGTTATAATTATTATTAACTAATTTTGATTTTCAAAAAATTAAATAATAAAAATCTTATAAAAATGTGAAATTGAATTTGTTTGCTACCAATCACAAGGATTGGATTCGCAAAAAACTGTGAGAAATGTAATTCAATACAGCAAGATATTAATAGCACATTCAAAAAATATTAAAAATTTGCTGCATTTAAGAAAAAATCTCAAAATTTTAAAAATTTTTTAAATCAATATCGGCTAATTTTCTTAGTACGCACTGCTCGTTTTTACATAGCTTTATGTACATTTTTCCGAAAAGTTTGGCATTGAAAATGAGCAAAATCGGTCCAGCGGTCCAAAAGTAATGAGTGACAATGTTAAAGTACCTCTAAATTTTCCATACAAATTGGTGTACAGTGCATTGTATATTATAAGAATTCATTGTAGTGTCTGGTGTATAAAATATAACGTCATATTTTTCCACCAGACGCTAAGAGGTGAATAATATTTTTCTCCACAAAAATTTTTTTTTTCACCTCAACAATAGCTTTGTTACCTCAAAAATGTTTTTTACGACACTATTTTTTTACATCCAAAAAAGTTTTTCACCTCAAAATTTTGTTTTCACCTCTTAACATATTTTTTTTTAATATATTTTTGTTGTTTCATTTGTAATTGTTCATGTTGGAGGGTACAAAGATTTGTTTGTTAATTTATATTTGATTTTTTTTTTTATACTTGTGATGCCGAAAAAGTATTATTTTATATGCAGGTTGGTACTATTTTAAAATCGCATTTATCATCCCTGATTTGAATGTTTTTGGTTTGAGTTTCTTTTACTTTTTAAAACAGCTAATTCCTCTCACAGAAAAAGTAATTACAAAATATTACCTACAGAACAGAACGACACAGAACGGCAACAGAAAGTAACAACTAATGAGGCCTTTTATTGGATATTCGGCATATTTAATAATAGAATCTTGACAAAACAGAAGAAGCATTAGGATTATGCAGAGTACCGATTAAAGACCAAATATTCTTGAGATATGTAAAAAGAAAATATTTGAAAGCAACCAAATTTACAAAAAAAAAAAAAAATCCCCCACCAATTGTAAAAGCTTGATCCGCACCTGATTTGTGGTTTATATATAAATTCCTTTATCCCTCGAAATAACATAAATATAATTTCAATTTATATCCCTAGGCAATGTATATAATGACATTTTTTAAATGTTATACAGCCTGACAAAAAAAACCTAATTTAAGGAACATTGGTCAATGATATATTCAATGGAATAAGCAAAAATATGTGGACAAAATATTTTAAGTTATACAAATAATTTCGAAGTTATATATTGACAAAAAAAAAGTTTTAAAACTATTAACTAAAGCTACGGAATTTAATTTAAATTCTGAAATAAATAAAAAAAAAATATTCAAAATTTGAGCACAGTTAAATCTTTCATTATGAATTTTTATTTTTTTTTATAACGGAGTTGGGTATTCTAGTTCATTTCGTTCACGAACTCCTGCCATTTTAACGGTGTTAAATGATTTTGGTTTATTTTATTCAGAACTACAGCAATAAAAACTGTTCTACACCCGATTCAAAAATATTATATGGAGCTTTATATAATTTTAACTAATTTAATATGACAACATAATTAATTATATACGTGACATGCCGCGACATCTAATTCATTCTGCGTATATCTTTCAGTCTGGTTGTAGTTAACACTATTGATGTGCTAATCAACACAATTTTTTTTTAGCAAAATAAATTAGTAAAATATTAGTAAATTATTAGTAAGACATTAGTTCATAACAGTTAAGTGCTGAATAAGTATAACTAAAATTTTAGTTTAAAAACATAATTTTAGCAAAACATTTGCTGAAAAATAGTATACCTGATTTACAAGATGTTTTACACACTTTTCTACAAACTTATTTATCTGAGTGTATAAAAAATATACATAAAACACAATTTAAAGGGGATTTTTTCAAAAACTAATTTTGATTTTAAAAAGTTTTTTTAATTTTTTTTTTTTTATTAAATTTCTGAAACAAAAAATGTTTACGTAAATACTATTGCTATGCAAAATAATTTTTTCAAAAACAAAAGTTAAGGAAACAACAAAAGTTATGTCCTTTTGAATGATCTCGCAACACTTAATTTTGAAAAAGTTTTAAAGTTGCCACAGTTGCTCTTTTACCAAACCCCCTTTTTTTTGCAACATTTCAAATGCCTTGTCAATTTTGTGTTAAAATAAATTAAAGTGTAATGCCCAAAACAAATAAATTTCTTAAAAAAATACACTACTTTGTGTGAAATCTATTTCTTAAAATCTATAATTCTTTCTTTCAGTAAATTAATTTTAAAGTTGATTAAACACAATAACTTTCAAGTACTTTTGCTGTTATCTAAATTTGTGTGTTACTACAGATTTACAAAAAAAATATTCAAAAGTAAAAATAGCACAAAATATTAAATTGGTTTAGACTATAATAATGTCCTGTAGTTATAATATCCTTAAGAAACGTGTAATTACATGAAGATAAATGCTCTCCACAAAGAAATAATTCATTACACTACTACACAATTTTCAAGTTTTTGCAGAACCTGTTTTTGAATTATACAAGGTGGCGCAAAAGTAATCCTCCTATCAGAAAATACTATAAATTTTGCGATTGGCCCCTAATGTCAGTTCTGTTTTGACATTTGTGTAGTAAACACATTCGAAATACACCTTAATAACAATGTTACGCTACACTGCTCCAGAACGCGAAATATTGGTGACTATTTATTTGACCAATAATCGGTCGGTGACTTTGGCACAATTTCCATTCCCATTTCCATCTTAGCGGGTACGTAAATAAGCAAAATTTACGCTTCTGGGGCACTGAAAATCCGCGTGTAACAGACGAAGAGCCATTACACCCGCTCAAAGTCACTGTATGGTGTGCTGTTTTCGCTGGAGGAGTCATCGGACCTTTTTTCTTCGAAGACGTCGCGGGCCAAACGGTTACTGTGAATGGGTGAGCGCTACAGAGCAATGATCAACGAGTTCTTTTTGCCGCAACTTGATGAATTGGGATTGGAAAACATGTGGTACCAACAGGACGGTGCAACGGCACACACTGCACGTGCCACAACCGATATGCTGAAGGATGCATTTCCCGGGCGCCTAATCTCCCGTTTTGGCGATTTGCACTGGCCAGCAAGATCGCCTGATTTGACCGCTCCAGACTTCTTTTTGTGGGGCGTTTTGAAGTCGCGGGTTTATGTCAACAATCCTCAGACTCTTGCAGCTCTTAAAGACAATATCCGTCATGAATGTGAGAACCTATCGCCGGAAGTTTTGGCCAAAGTGATGGAAAATGCCATAAAAAGGGCGGCCATTTACATGACATCATATTCTCGACTTGATGTAAAAAAATTAAAATAACAAAAAAAAATAATCCACAAGAAGAATCAAATTTTTTCATTTTTTTTTTAAATTACAGCCAAAAAACATCGGAAGGTTATTTTCGCGCTACCTTGTATATAACTTAATAGATTTAGGAACGATAAGTCCAAATCTGTTTTTAAAAATAATGTTCTCATTTTTTATAGGAATATAAATCTACTTAAAATTATCTTTCATTGAGTATAATCATGCCGGTGTTTGTTTCAGTATATCATACAGCTATTACAAGGAAGTTGAAAATTTTGCATGTTTAGTTTTATCTTTATAAATTTGTATATATATATATGTTAAAAACTTTAAATTTCATCATTAAGAATTGAACTTCAGTAATCTTGCCCACGTCAAAATATTTTTTGTTAAACAAAAAAACTCACGTCATAATTTATGAAAAAAGATCGTAAAATAAACTTTTGGTTTTATTTTTTTTTTTTAATTTAAAAGTAAAATGTTTCAAAAACAATATTTTTTATAAAAAATGGGGTTTGTGTAACATAATACAAAAAGCGCAAAACTTAAAAAAAAACTACAAATAAGAAAAAAAAAATTGGATTTAGACCTAGCGTACCTAAATCTAAAAAGGCACATTTTGAACCTGAACCTTTCAGATTTTGATGAAATTTTGCATACAGCTACATTTTACCTATACAAATACAACCTCATATCTAAAAATTGCATTTTCGAAAAATTGTGGGCGTGGCAAGGTATTGAAATATTTGAAAAATGACAGTAATAGATACTTTTAACCGATTTCAAAGATATTGCGCCATTAGAAAGGTATATAAGTCAGCTTTCGAAAACATACACTGTAAAAATTTTCTATTACACTGAAATTTTTTTTTGCCAAAAATAAAACTATAACGGGGAAAACACTTCAAAGGCCAAATGTTTTTTTTCCAAAAAAAAAAATTTTTTAGAAAGGTCTTTTTAATATATATAACCAGTGGCGTACCCAGGGGGCCAAAGCCCAAATAATAAATGAATTTATAATATTTTTTGAGTTTACATAATGTATAAAAAAATAATAGAGTTGAGTGTATTAGGTTATATTTAACCCTTGTTTTTGAAAATGGATCAACGATAAAAATTCACTATTAAACCACTCACCAGTTACAGTGTAAAAATCGTTTAATGTATATGCTCGACATATGTATTAATAAAAAATCTTAATGTTTGTTGATATGCTTTGATAATGTAGAAGGATAGTATATGATGACATTAGAGAAAAGAACTGCCATTTAAAGTTTTAACTGAAAGTTAAACTGGCAACTATGATAATGACTAGAGAAAAAACAATCACACTATAAATAGAAATCGTTCGTGGTAAATTTCATTCTAACTCAACACACAGAGTAATGTGGGATTTAACGTTACCCAATTTCTTTAACATGTGAGTTAAATAGATGATATTTACGATTAACACCAAATGGCACGAAGAATGTTGATGAAGACCGTAGTGGGAGAGAAAATGCATTCCATTCATGCTAGTGTCTAATAACTTTTTCTGTGTTTTTTTCTAATAGTCAAAGTAAATTATCATATTAAAATTATAGTTTTTCTGTTAATTTAGAGAAAAATTTGTCATGATCTATCACCGAACAAATAAAATCTCACACATACATTTATAGATCAACGATAAAAATTCACTAATGTGTAATATTAATAATAATATCGTCGAATTAACTTTTAAGAGTTTTGTTAATAGTATATAAGGATCTCAATTAATATGATAGCTCACTTTAAAAATCAAAATAAAATTATTTAATTGATACATAAATTTGTTTAATATTTCAAAAAAAAAAAAAAAAACTTGTTTGTAGATATAAAAAAACTAAAATAACAAAGACATGTCAAAACATAAACATTTTGCTTCAAAATTGCTATCATAACTGGGTATAATGTCAATGGGAACTTTCCCATCCAAACTTATTAAAAATCAAAAAATTGGGCAATATAAAATTTTTACAGTGTATGTTTTGAAATACCTTTATAATGGTACCAAGATCTTTGAAATCGGTTCAGCCATTCCCGTAGTATCACTTCTTGAAAGCACATATTAATCGTCATTTTTCAAAAACTTCGATACCTTGCACGCCCACATATTTTCAAAAATGCAAATTTCTAAAAACGAG